>OZ037998.1:25047611-25070111 GCA_964035705.1 Porites rus | reverse complement strand
GCTTATACTGCTTCTGGTCAATCGGGAATACCGGTATCCCCCAAGCAATTGGTCTAGTGCTAATTCGGGAGATACGCTTCGGTTATTGCAGGTATTCATTGTTATTGTTACTTAACAAAATCTGATGTCACGCAATTCTAAACCTCAAATAGTTGCCTTCTATTATGTATTAGGGACCATACTAACCATGATTGATTTCTAGAGGAAAAGAGGCACCGTAATGTTGTTAAAACGTGTGGGTTTCAAGAACAGCCCTTTCGTTATTTGGGGTAGTTTTTATTGTCTGTGCTGAATAGACAGGAGAAGTCGTCACGTCACGTCATGTTGCCATGGTAGCAAACTTTTCGGATGACAACAAACCAAAACATTACTTAAAAGGTGGATGCGCACTGTTTCAAACTTCATCGACCTTATTTAACTTCATTTAATATGTAAAATGTTGGCGAAATATTCTGGACCGTATCTAAGTTTAGAAAAAGAAAACGTTTGTGTGTTGCGCTCATCTACTCCATAAAGTGGGCGCTTGAAGTTAGGACGTTTCCAGTCGCAATCGTGCTACAACGGCCATCGCCGTTGCAAAAATTCCCTGTTGTTGTGATCCAGACATTTTGCTACCATGGCAACGTGACGGCACACTTCTCATCTCTGTTGGACCTAGGTATAAGACGAGCAGTTAAACGAGGTATGAACGATCATAGATTGACTCCTTCGAGCGCCTGTTATTTAATGTAACGACATGCTTTCCTATCTTGTAAAGAAAATGAAAAAGGAATTAACTGTCTTAAGGTGCTTTTATATATTCTGTCATTACTACCACAGTGAATATTTCAAGATTTTTGACGGCAATGGGGTTCTGAAATTTCACCAAAGCGGCTGCTCATCCTCTGTTCATGGATTATTGGTAGAGGTACCGTTCTTTGCGTCAAACAACATTACAGCGAGTTTCAACATGCGTCGCTTGAGAAGTACTATCAAGGCTGATTACCTGATACTGGGGAAAAGTGTTCATGCAGGTAAACCCCAGTATCGTTCACTTGCATGTCACTTGCCTTTAAGCCTTATACAAAATGACAGGGTCTGACTTTTTGTAAGCGCCCTGACATAAAAAAAAAATATATAACTGTAGACTTCTTAAAATAAGGTGAAGGGAGTTACGCATGCGGTAATCATGAATATTTTGATGTAAGATTACAACAACTTCACTTTAATCTTGTCTTTTGTATCTTCATTTTCCTTAAAATGAGCTGGGTCGCTTAAAAACTCGGCCATTAGTTTCCCTTTGGTTCATTTTGAAGTTTGGCACAAGTAGACTTTAGTTATTTAGCACGATTGTATAACTTTTATTAATCATTGTTCTTTAGCTGGAAATTTTCTAACAGCGCGTGCTCTTATTGGTTACTTTGAGGTCACATGACATCTAACAATGAAACTGTTTCGGGCCAAAATCTATGATCATTGCAAAATCTATGGCGTCAGAGGGTAACAGTGCACTGTTACCCGTGGATATTGGCCTACAACCGCCCTTACAGCTAGGTTAAATCAATTTTCAGCTATATAACAAATCGCTTAAAGACTAATCCCTCGGGAAATAGTTAATTTTGTTTCCCTTGAAACCACTCATGAAGTGTTTTATAGTTTATTCTTCTATTTCTGTTAGAACACTTTATAGATTACTGTATATTTATTATTATTTTTTTAACATATATCTTTTTCCCATGTTTAGCTCAAATGCTTTTTGGTTGGAATTTGACAGTGGAGAACACAACCTTTTCAAGCATATTAATTCGGTGGACAAACCTTACCAACGTTCTTAACCGTAAAGTTGGCCATTACGTTGTCTTCTTGAACAGAAGGAATAACAGTGTATCATTGCATCAAGTTGTGGATGGGGATCAATTAACCACGGAAATCAACGGACTCACTTATTCAACAAACTATACAGTGGAAGTCGTTGGGATTGATGCAATGGGAAAGCCTTACAAAACTCCACAAGAAGCCACCATGACGGCAAATCGTAAGAGACGAAACGCCACTATTTTTTTTTTCTTTTTCTTGTTAACAGGGGTCGTACAGAATCTTGAATTCTTGAAAAAGTCTTGAAACTTGTCCAGCTATTTTTTTTAGATAAAGGAAAAGTCTTGAAAACAAAAAAAAAAAGTACATGTAATAAGTCTTGAGTTTTTTTGAAAGCTGCAAGAAATGCCTCACAAGTTATTTATTTTTTCCTACTTTTTTTTTTCCTTCAGTCTCTATTGATCACATATTTGATAACCTTGAGTCTGGCAAAAGAAATTTATTGTTTTGGAAAAAATCTGGAAAAAGTCTTGACTTTGGGATCAGAAGTATGTACGAACCCTGTGTTAATGATAAGAAAAGTTTTAAAATTAGGTACTTTTAACTTTTCCGACTGTGAAGAGTGACCAACATCAATTGTCCCTAAATATTTTAAGAGAAAAAAAAAAGGTAATAATAATTGATAAAATTATCACCAAAGGGAAAATGCTTTGAACTTATGTCAGATGGTCTTAACTAATTTTTTGAGGAAATTTATAAAGATTATTTTAGATAATTTTGTATGTGGATTGGGGCTAAAGCAATGAAGTCTAATTTTAATGACTAAACTTCACCGTTGCCGTTTTCTTTAAAAATGTGGACAAATTTGATACAAAAAGTATACTCTTTTCTAAACCATGATGGATTTTAGGTAGTGCTATATCATTTACATTTATTGGCACTTTTTTTGTGGACTTCAACTGTGCAAAACGTCTTGAGCAAACACAGGAATTTGTCCTTATTTGGAACATTCATATTTTTTTCCAATAATCCTTAGTGCTTCTCGGTGTCGATTTTTTTTTTTTTTGAAAATGTATTGATTTTAAACAATTATTGGATGAGGTTTTTGTGATAACCGGAATAATCAAGGTCGAGGTAAGTGTTATCAGCCGAGCCGAAGGCCAAGGCTAATAACACTTACCCAGAGCTCGATTATTTAGGATATCACAAAACCGAATCTAATAATTGTTTTATTATACATTGTTTTGGAAATATAACGAAAAAAACACCGTCTCAAGGAAACTGAATTGATATCGTTATTGTAAATCATGCATTGCGCCGGCAGAAAACGGACTAATCTGTAGGTTGCACTGATTTCAAAAATTAGCTGTAGGCTCTTAGCCAATGAGAAGACAGATAGTGTGTACAATACATAATAAATAGAGTGATTATATTATCATTACAGTAACCTGCGGTATAAGGCCCAGTGTCGATACCCCACGGATTGTTAATGGGTCTGAGGCACCTAAAAATAGCTGGCCCTGGCAGGCAATGCTGCTATCAAGAAGCGGTAGTCAATTCTGTGGAGGATCCTTAATCCATCCTCAATGGGTTTTAACAGCAACTCACTGTGTAAGAAGCAGGGCTCTGTCGGATGTTAAAGTGAGGTAAGAGTAAGAAATCTAACTGTGCACGGTTTGACGATAAGCGATAAACCAGTACAGTGAAATTGGAAGTGCAACTCTAAATGTGCTTTCAGTACAAGATGATATATAAACTGGGGAGGAGAAGGTTGCCGGTATGCACCCCCGTAAGGAAGCTAGGACAGGACTTGATAGCGTGGCTTACCATTGCAAAGATGTATAATAATCAATACCCAGTACTTCTATAAAAGGGCCTAACATTAACAATTTGGTAGCCTGGAAGGGACATTCGCATCATTCCGAATCCCATCTGATAAGAGTATTGTTGTGTGTATAGTAAAAAGAACAAATCCATACAAGTCATCTACTGTACGTCTCGTTTGCATTCACACCTCCCAGTGCATTCACATCGAATCCGCTGTGCATTCATGTATACACAGATAAATATGCAAAGTTCATTCACACTTACCTTCGGGCCATCCCAACAAGGCTAAAGAATACTGAAATGCTCAGGTATAATACAGGTAAACAACAATCTCTATCACAGGATTGCCACAAATTTGTAAAGTATTCATTAACTCTTCGGTTACCTTTCAGCCAAGGTTAATTTAGTTTACGTGTCTTAACCACTGAACTTCATTAGTTACGTCTCCTTATCGGGAAATTGCTACGGAAAGTGAACAGCAATAGACTTATATCTCGCCTCATGGCTCAGAAACTTATCCGTATTGTTAGAATCGGCGCACTGACACTTATGTCATCCAACTCCATGTGATGTATTGATATTGACGTTTGCCGACTTTGACAAGTGATGTATTAATTTCTCAACCAAAAAAACAACTAGCTAACAGAAGGCTCCTGATAGCAGCTGAATTTCATTTTGTGCATCCAGTGGAAAAAGACAGTTAAAAACATTACAAGTTGACACAAAACTCTCTCAGCTTCAGTTGTCAAAGTAAACAAGATTCAAGATGCTGCGTAAATTTTCCGCATGAGCTCACCTGTCAAGTTTTGACCAATCAGAGCATAAAAAAGGGACGTAGAGCGTGACCAACGCGTGACCATGGGGAGCAAAGTCAAAAGCAACTGTCTTGCCTGTAATAGCTGGCTGAATTTTCGGGTCCGAGGTCAGTTTTAAATCAAAATTTTAATTGTGCGGCCCAAAAACAAAACATATTTCATATGAATGAAAAAAAAAATCAAACTTGAGCCTGCGATCATTTAACAACTAGTAAATTGTCAGCGGATAACTTCAAAAAATACTTGACCTCGATGGGTCAACACCTGAGCCCGCCATACGGTTTAGTGATACTGGTCAGCGGATACCCTGTTTTGACAGCTGTCAATTGATCAAAACATTGCTGTCCAATGGATGTGTGCATAATCAGTTTTCCTGTGCTCTCAAACTAGCTAGAAAGTATGAGATTGAACATTGATCGCAATCTAGTGAAACAACTGGTCAACGGACAGCTTCCAAATAAATCACGTCACCTTGATGAGTTGACACATGAGCCCTCGATGTGGCATTGTGATACTGATCAGCGGCTATCCTGTTTTGACAGCTGTCAATTGACCATATTGTGAATGGCCAATGTAAAAGATGTAGATTTGCAAAGACACGCCTGAGACACCCCTCCCTTCCTTTTGATAGTCTCCCCTACCCTACCCGTACAATCTGTAGACGCGTACGTACGCTCGGTCAGTCACGTGACAACCAAAGGAAAAGAGGTTGACCATATTCTATGAGTATGGGGCTCTGTCCCACGCGCGCTTATTATTATTATTATTATTATTATTATTATTGTTATTATTATTATTATTATTATTGTTGTTGTTATTATTATTATTAGATTTTTAATTATTTTTTGTTTTATTATTATTATTATTTTCGTTTATATAGATTGGGAGCACATTATAGATTGTGGTATTCAGTTGGAACAGAACAAGACTTTGACGTTACAAATATAATCCAACACGAAAACTATAACTCGCCGAACAGTTACAGCAACGATATTGCCTTGCTCAGATTATCAAGACCAGCTAGCCTTGGCAAAGGAGTTGGCCTAGTTTGTCTTCCAGATTTAAACTTTCAGCTTCCTTTTGATAATTTTGACAAGCCCTGTTGGATCACTGGCTGGGGAAGACTTTACTACCTAGGTCCACAGCCAAACGCACTCATGCAGGTTGATTTACCGCTCGTATCCAAGCAACGCTGTCTCAGTTATTACCCTGGAAGAATAGACGACTCCATGATATGCATTGGAAAAGCACAGGGAGGTCAGGGTGCCTGTCATGGTGATAGTGGAGGGCCGCTTGTTTGCGAATTTAATGGTAAATGGTATCTTGAAGGAGCCACGAGCTGGGGGGGCCTTCCTTGTGCCGCCCCTTCAAAGCCAACTGTGTACGCAAACATTCGTAACTTAAAATCCTGGATAACCAACAAAATGAATGGCTTTGTTACCCCTTCTCCACCTCCCTCTGGCGTCTCAGGTACAGTCTGAAAAGGAACGTGAATGATGATAATAATGATAATAATGATAATAATGATAATAATGATAATAATGATAATAATGATAATAATGATAATAATAATAATAATAATAATAATAATAATGATAATGATGTACGTATTATTTACTAATTCTCAAGTCATTTTAAAAGTCGTCGGCAATGGTAGGCTTTAGATCTCTCTCGATCAATCACTATACCCGATCAACTCGCCGTGAACTTTTGTGAGTATATATAAGTTTAAGCGTTACTCGTTGTTCGGATCGGCAAAACTACAAGAACAACAAAGAACGACAACTTTGTTTATTCATTTACATGTTGGCGGTTTACAAACTGAAATTAACGGTCTCTTCTAAACAAAGAAAGGTTTACAGTTTGTAACGTTTATTGCATGTATTATTTATTAAATGGCTTAGTAAGATAGCTGAAAAATAAAACAAACAAAAAACTTAAATGCCAGCCAAATGGGGTTGATTATTTCTATCAAAGACATTTAGAAGTGGTGTAAGTTCGTGCACCCTTCGCCTTCACAGAAAGGCTGAGACAGTATCTAAAAGGAAAAAAAAAACAGAACTAAATACGTTTCACTTACCCTTTTTTTCGTGGACTATAGGCCTGAGACTGGTTGGAGGATCTGGAAGCTGGGAAGGAAGAGTTGAAGTATATTATAATAACATCTGGGGAACTGTTTGTGATGATTCCTGGGATATATTTGACGCGCGAGTTGTTTGTCGCCAGCTTGGCTATCCTGGTGCGGTTAGTGCCCCAGGATCTGCCCGATTTGGGGCCGGAAGTGGTCAAATTTGGCTGGACGATGTTGCATGTTCGGGAAGTGAAAGTTCCATAATCTATTGTCGGCACCGAGGTTGGGGTTCTCATAACTGCGGCCACAGTGAAGATGCATCGGTTGTATGCTCTGGAGGTATGTTGGACATGACAATAACCAATAGTCATATTATGTGCGTTTCGCTTAGTAAGGTATCTTATAATGTGGGGGAACGTCCTGATATGAAACCTTTACAAAACCGATTAGAAAAACGTTTATTGGAAGCATATAATCAATAGCTTTGACGATACATTAGTAATAGAGTTGAGGAAAAAGACCTAATTAGTTACCATTGGAGTTTTTTATTTGTTCCTTTGTTTGTTAGCGTACAGTGCGCAGCTATCACCTGAACCCCAAAGCCGTGATTATTAAAAAAATAATAATAATAAGCGAATTCTCTCTACCAACAGTACCAACAACGTCTGCACCATGGACAACGTGGTCACCCTGGACATCACCTTCTGCTGCCCAAGTATCTTGTAACTTTGACTATGGATTGTGTTATGGATGGAGTCAGTCTTACTCAGACATATTTGACTGGACACGCCACAGAGGAAGTACTTCATCTTCAAATACGGGGCCTTCATCAGATCACACTACTAGAAACGGTAGAAAGAATTACGCTGTAAATTGAAATGAGTTCGATTTCATTGAAGCGTAATGAAAAATAACAGTAAATACAAAATATATTTTAATCAACACTGCTATAGTTATTTCGAAGTATTTACTTTTTGTTATTATTACTAGATGTAGGTATCGCTAATTGCCAACGAGCAAAGATTTTACCTCCGCACTCGCGCTGTTCAATTTGTTTAGAAATGTCATGAATCCATGAATCACCGTAATTTACGAAAAACACGCGTATAGTCGTCGCATTTGGCCGCTGGAAATGTTTTAAATGAATCCACCCGACGATTGGTTGAAGACCGGATGAGCAGGGTACTCATAAAGACGCACGAGGCTCGTTGATTCTCAGTTCTGTATCACGTGTTCGGTCAAAAACAATGCTTTCTATGTTCTGCATTACCTTAAAATACCTTAAATTACATCATCATCATCATCATCATCATCATCATCATCATCATCATCATCATCATCATTCTTATTAATATTATTATTATTAACAATTATACCTCGAGCCTGAATGGGCTCTGAGTCAATAGCCCATGAGGCCGAAGGCCGAATGGGCTATTAACTCAGAGGCCATGAGGGCGAGAGGAATAATTGTTTTAGTAAAATCTAACTAGTTGGTCAAAAATATCAAGAATAAAAAACCTTTTAGCTAGTTAAAGCTAGACTTTAATCCTTTTTTTGCCGCCAAAAAGCCCGCGCTTTTCGCTGCGTGGGGGGCTATAACATATAGCCTAGTGGTAGCTCAACCAATCAGAACGCAGCATTGATAATAGACCACTACCGGTAGATTTTACTAATTATTATCATCATCAATATGCTCTTTCAGGTTACTACATGTATATAGAGACTTCGTCCCCTAGGCGACAAGGTGATAACGCAAAACTGCAAGTGTCAGTTTCTGGAAATGGCGCAGCAGCTTGTCTCGTTTTCTATTATCACATGTATGGTGATACCATAGGAACTCTTAATGTTTACAGCGGAAATGAGTTGGTTTTCAATGTAACTGGAAACCAGGGTAACTACTGGATACGAGCAAGGGAAACGATTTATTTGCGACACAGTGTAAGTTTGATAGAGTTTGGTTCTTAAGGAAACACGACTTCGCCCCATGTAATGGAGTCCGCCTATTCCAGGAATCCTGGATACTTTTTTTTTGCTTGTGGTTTGCGGAAACCTGGCTTTAATTTTGATTGCGGAAAACCGCTCTAGGAATGGGGAATCCCACTAAGATTGTAATCCGGAATCCAAGTTCTACTGACAAAGATCGAGAATCCAAGAATGTCTTGCATTCCCTTTAATGGGGTGAGCGACCGTTGGTCATAGATTTCAGAGGGCATAATATTTGCAGAAATCTTTAAAGATCTTTAGAGATCGGTTTAAAACCCTACATATAATATAAAAGGATCTATTGTGTTATTTTGGCAAACCCCCTTACGATATTTTTATCTCTTATACCTATTCTCCATTAAAATTAGCCGCTATATATAAATGTAATTTTGAGGGTAATGTGACCCTTAGTTTCTTTGTGTCGATTACCTCCCTTATAAGTCATGGCTTTATTTTATTTATTTATTTATAAATTTTAATATCAACTACGGTTTCCGCATACAGCGATATTTGACTTTCTCCAAGTGTTTGAAGACTTCCCATTGCTTTGTCTTTTATTTATAGGTAATCTTTGAGGGCTTTGCGGGGTCTTCATATACAGGAGATATAGCTATCGATGATGTGGCAATCACCAATGGAAGATGTAATAATCGCACTGTGTTGCCGACGAATCCTGGCGCTGGAGGTACATAGCCCAGTAGTTGATTAGTCTTAAAGATATTTGGTGATATTCCGTATGTGTATCACCGCAGCTGCGTGTTATTCTCCATAAAGTTAAGACAGGCAATTAAAGAAGAAAAGTGTTTTCTTTATATGAGGCAGCGTGGCCAAGTGGTCAATACTTCTTGTCATCCGGCAGTCCGGCAGGTTTTGGCCACGTTCCGACTGCTTTAGCTGGATTTGTTTTGCAATATGTTTCATAATGTTGACGGGCCATACACGACTCCCTTTGGCCAAGTTGTTGTATATCTTTGACCTTTACGCTTCATAGTTTGAGTTGTTCATAATGTTGACAGGCTATTCACGTCTATCTTTGGCTCAGTTGCTGTTGCTTTGACCTTACCTTCATAGTTTAGCCCTTAAGAGTATATCTTGTAGTGACTTTCGTCTTTTGTAAGATATTATGGGAGGGTCTTTAAAGATTTCTCTAAGCAACGGTTGGTTTTCTATAAGATACCATTTGTGCATGATGATTTGTGCATGAAGCTTAAAGGTCAAAGACATACAACAACTTGGCCAAAGGGAGTCGTGTATGGCCTGTCAACATTATGAAACATAAATTCAAATGGACCACACTTGTAAATAGCTGCAGATTGCCATTTGCAAGTTGTTTAATTTGTTGTTGTTGTTGTTGTTGTTGTTATTGTTATAAAGCTGTGTTCTATTTGGTTGATTTACTGTTTCCAATTGTTCATGCTGTTGGGAAGCTAAGTGCATTTCCACGGTGAATACACCTTATTTCTTTAGGCCACGCTGCCGAGTATAGTTAGCAAGGCGAAGTAATATCTACTCCGAATTTCAGGTGATAGGCCCTGAGTTCAAATCTCACCCTGACCGCCAGCTCGAATTGTTTTTGGTATTCTCGAGGATTTGCTCTTGGCAGTTCCCAATTCAAATCATCGCTTGTGTTTAAAAAATAGCCAACTGGCTCGCCTCCTAGCTTCCAATTGGGATTGCATCTCGAGGAAAATCTGCGCAATATGTTTTACATTTCAAGCACATTTTAGGCAAACATTTCGTCTTTTGTTTTCTGTTTAGTGTTTTGGGGAGGCAGAGATATCTTATTCGAGTAAATTAAAATCTACCTCTGAAATTAAGTCATGCTATAGACTGTGTTTTGACTTTTTTCTGCTACCATTGTTAGGTTTACGGCTGGTTGGAGGATCTAGAAGCTGGGAAGGAAGAGTCGAAGTATATCATAACAACATCTGGGGAACGGTTTGTGATGATTCCTGGGATATATTGGACGCACGAGTTGTTTGTCGCCAGCTTGGATATCCTGGTGCGGTTAGTGCTCCAGGATCTGCCCGATTCGGGGCCGGA
Source organism: Porites rus (assembly GCA_964035705.1). NCBI lineage: Eukaryota > Metazoa > Cnidaria > Anthozoa > Scleractinia > Poritidae > Porites > Porites rus. The sequence goes on along the minus strand of OZ037998.1, from coordinate 25,059,578 downwards.
AGTGGTCAAATTTGGCTGGATGATGTTACATGCTTGGGGAGTGAAAGTTCTATTCTCTATTGTGGGCACCGTGGATGGGGCTCCCATAACTGCGGCCACAGCGAAGATGCATCGGTGATATGTTTACGTATGTGACAATAAAAACCATATTATGTTTGTTTTGTCTAGTAAGGAACTACGAATGTGTAAGAGCGTCCTGGTATGAATGCTTTAAAAAAAAAATTGGCAAGATAATAGTAATTAAGGGAAATATTGACTATAGTTTAAGATCTCATCTTTGTTGTTGTTGGTTTTTGTTGTTTATTTGCTGCCGCCAGAACTGAAAGTCGGGAGACGTTAAAATGATATGCAACTTCTCTATACTAATAGCACCAACAACTTCCGTGCCTTGGACAACGTGGTTGCCCTGGACGTCGCCTTCTGCTCAAGCATCTTGTAACTTTGATTATGGATTGTGTTATGGATGGAGTCAGTCTTTCTCAGACATATTTGACTGGACACGTCGAAGAGGAAATACTTCATCTTCAAATACTGGGCCTTCATCAGATCACACTACTGGAAACGGTAAGTACAATTTCACTGTGAATAATTCCACAGTATCTGAAAGTTATCAGTCAACAAGACCATTTTCTCTACCACTGTCAATAATATGTTTTTTTCACGGCACAAAGTCTGCAAATGAGTGTCTCAATGGGGTTAACCGTAAGCCGTCAAATGGCCCAAAACTTAGCCGTCAACCGTCACCGTCAAAAAGTATTTGAAATCTCGCTATTTTAGCTAACAGACTGGGTCTTGCTATGGCTCCTGAGGAATCTCTTAATTGCAAGACCTTAGAACTTGCTTTACCTGAAAATATTTCGGAATTTCATGACTGAAAGGCTAAATACAACCTCCAAAACACGACAGTAAATATTAATTTGTACAAAAGTAAATATTTACTTTAGCTTTTGGACTAAATTTCCACTTAATAACCGTTAACCGTCAAAAGCAATAAAATTTAACCGTCAGCTGTCAAAATTGAAATAGGAAAAAAAAAAAACGTTAACCGTCAAAGCTACCGCGCCATTAAGGTCCTCGCAAATGAGGCCTTACTCTGCTGGAATATCGATAAATCTGTGTAAAAGATCATTCTAAGATGTAACACGCTTTCTTTATGAACTTGACTATATTTCCCAATCGTCATTTTTATTTGTTTGTTTGCTTGGATTTTAATGCATGTGTTTTTTTTTTTTTTTTTTTTGCTCCTGTATGCATTATATTTCAGACATTAGAAAACTATTAAAAATAAACGTCAACTGACAGCATTTTCATAACTAGTTTGCTTATTCATGCATGCAGCCATAACACTGAGAATTAGCAGTATTTATATGATCCTTGAAAAACCCCGTGCTCATTTCTTTGGGAAGTTTTAAACTTTTAAAATTAATTAACCCTCGCCCATATTGGAAAAGGTGGAGGGAGGTGGGCAAAAAAGAAGAGGGGTTTATTTAACTATAAATATGGTGTTGGTAGCAACAAAATGAGAAAGTGACCTAACTTTTAGCTATTCTTAGTTTATGTTTTGTCGGAATGAGAGATACATTGTATGATCATCTGGCATGGGGATCTAAGTGACAATAGTTTTATCGTCTTTGTACTTTACTCTGACTGGCGTGTACGGGAGAAGCTTAAGTACTAAACGACATTATTTCTCCTGTAAAAAGGGTGCTTTGTGTAGAGTACCGAAGTGATGACGTCATAAAAACGAAATTTGTGAAATTATGGGATTTGTTAAGATATTCTGAAAGCCAAAAATTAGCAATTCGGGGCAAATTGTCTCTGAGATATTAGCCCAGTTATGCTGTGACGATTCCATACAAATCCTTCTAAATAATTTGGCTTGGTTCATAAGATTAGGAACCAGGTAAGATTTAGAAGGATTTGTTTGGAGTCATCGGAGCATAACTGGGCTAATATCTCAGAGGCATTCTCCCCCAAATTGCTACTTTTTGGCGAGTAGGCGTCTTGGACGTTGTTCTTTCAGAATATCTTAACAAATCCCATAATTTCACAAATTTCATTTTCTATGACGTCACACTTCGTTACTCGATGATTTACATCATCATATTTTCGTCATAACCAATATCATTATTCTTCTTATTATCATCATCATAATGCTCTTGCAGGTTACTACATGTATATAGAGGCAGCTTCTAGGCGACAAGGTGACAATGCAACACTTCAAGTGTCAGTTTCTGGAAATGGCGCAGCAGCTTGTCTCGTTTTCTATTATCACATGTATGGTGGTGCCATAGGAACTCTTAATGTTTACAGCGGAAATGAGTTGGTTTTCAATGTAACTGGAAACCAGGGTAACTACTGGATACGAGCAAGGGAAACAATTTACTTGCGACACAGCGTAAGTTGATTAAGTTTGGTTCTCAAGGAATCAACGCGACTTCGCCCCAAGTAATAGAATCCCGATTCCATTATGATCCTGGAAATGTTTGCTGTGGATTCCGGAATCCTGGCTTTGATAAAGTTTGATTCTCAAGGAAACTCGACTCTGCTATAGATTAAATTTCAGAAATCCCTGAAGATCTTCTTAGATCGGTTGAAAATCATTAGTACATAGAAGCATCTATCTAATTATCTTGCCAATTAACCTCTCACGATATTGTTAAAGATCCTTTTCGTTTTATTCGCACAAAAGATTGAAATCATGAAAAAGATCATTGATCTTTCAGCCAGTGACACAGGTGGCTTTGAGGAAAAAACCCAAGTACTCCCGATAAGAGTGGAACCTTTGACGTTAGTCCAGTTGCTGTGGCACTAAGCCACAGGAGGATCGTGGGAGCTAAGGGACGGACAATTAAAAATTTCTGCGGCTTGAAAATTCCCCACCCCCCCGCCCCCTCCCCCATAACTTTTCTAATGGTCCGTCCCTAACGCCACTAAACTGTAGGTGACGATATGATCTTATGCGCAACGACGTCATGATCAATTGGCTATTCGCGATATTAATCTAAGCTTCTTTGTGTTGATCACTTTTTTCTTTTTTTCAACTGCCGTTTTAGTCTCCACTTACAGCAGTCCAACTTGTGTGACCTTTTCAAGTACTTGAATACTTTCCAATTCTTTGTACTTTATTTATAGGTAGCCTTTGTGGGTATTGTGGGGTCTTCATATACAGGAGATATAGCTATCGATGATGTGGCAATCACCAGTGGAAGCTGTAATAGTCCGACTGTGTTGCCGACAAATCAAAGCATTGGAGGTAAATATTCCCCTAAATTGTTGATTAGACTTTAAAATACTTGGTACATATTTCGTTTGAAGCTAAGGTGAAGAACAAAAGTATCTTCAATATGAGAGGCAGCGCTATTGGCTGAGTGGTCAGTGCTTTGCAGAGTAATCCGGCAGTCCCGGGTTCTTGTTTCGCTCCGGCCGCCAGCTGGATTTATTTTTAGGCCGTCCTGAATTCAAATTCCCGGCCACGATTGCCAATTGTTCTCGCTGTTGTTGTTGTTTTTGTTTTAATTCTGATGATTTCTTTTTTAGATTATCTGGTTCTACATTTAATAATTTTAATGGGGTGCGTGTGACTAGCTGGAAAGCTAAGTGTATTTTCACCGTGAATAAACCTTTTTTACCGTTTTAAAGTGGCCAGCGATCGTTTAAAGATCGTTAGGGCATATTTTTTATTGTAGTTCGGTGGCCTTGAGTTGCTCTGTATAGCCAACAAGTTCATTCCTTCCGTTTGGGATTCTAAATTCGCACAACTTTGCTTGTGGTTAACTCGTTTTCCTTTTCAGTTTCTACTTGGGATAATTACTACGTAGCCTAAAAAAATATTCATGGTTGCGCTGAGCAGCATTCGAGAAAAAGTAGTCACTATTTCAAGAACTTGCAACTTTTAAAAATTATTTCTGTTATGTTTAATTTGAGAGTTTTAAACTTAAACTGCACCTTTTTAAGCGCTTCTTTGCATTTCGTGATTTTGCTTGATGCATGATATGGTCTTATTGCCGGCCTCGAAAGACTGTAGCCATGGAAAGGGTTGTTTACTTTGAATGTGACATCTGAATTTAGTTATTTATTAATGTGTAAGAGCCCTTTGAGTGATTTTTGATGGAAAATCAATTCTAGGATACATCAACACCTGTTGATCTTCAGTAAGAATGTGCGTATTAAAGGGGATAGAAAAAGAAAGAAAAGCTTGAAGCGAGTCTTTGCATCAATAGAACCCCAAAAATAATGGTCAAGTTTTGTTATTAAAGACTATATTCAGGCACTGAAATTGTTTCTTGCCGTCTTTACTACGGTTGGCAAGGAAGACATAAGTGCATTAGCACTTGAAAACATTGGGTAAGATTACTCAAGTTTTAACTGCTATGCCTGAAAAAATTAACCGAAAGGTTATTAGTTAGTGCTGCATGATAGATAACTATACAGGGGTATTTTGTGTATGGGCACAGGCAATAACTATTGACTTAAGCAAGACCTGAGAACAATCTCAATCGACACTTGCAGTTTTTAAGGATAGATTTGGTTCTTTTTGTTTCATGCAGGTTGTTCAGATCTCTCCCCGAACTTCTGTTCATCATTCGCTCATGGAAATTTCTGTGTGAATAGTTTTGATTTGTCTAGAAAATATTGCGCAAAAACATGTGGTTTTTGTGGAGGTATGTATCAGGGACGCGAATATTTTGCCTTTGTACATGTATTTTTTAATAGCTTTTTTTTCCTTTTATCGTTGTAAACAGATTTTTACTGGTTATTTATTTTCTTATTTATCTTTTATCTCTCTTTTACAGCGGGTTGCTCTGATAGTCAGGTTGTGTGCTCAGATCTTTCAAACACCTTTTGTTCCGCTAATTTCTACTGGTCCTGGCAAAATTGTCGACGGTCGTGTGGTTTCTGTTCAGGTAAACATTCATTTTTTTTCAGTTTAGTCCAATTTAAATTTATATTGGCTCCGAGGCTTGGGATAATAATAATAATGAAATAAAACTTTTTTAAATCGAAATTAATCGTAAATAGGATTTTATAGTTAGCTTTTTATCATTATTATTATTACTTTCATTAATAATGCAAGATTTTGGTAATAATAATAATAATAATAATAATAATAATAATAATTATAATAATAATACTATATTATGGGCACAGATTAACTTGTCTTTTCCTGATTGTAAGACCAACTGACATATGGATCAGTGGAAACCTTCTATGGTCTGGTTTTATCTTAAGTGTTCATTATAACGAGCTGCTCCATATAAAATTTCTAAATCGTTTTCGCATGACATAACAGCGGCTATATAGGTGTGCCAAAACAACGAGACGGCGGCCATGTTGGTGTACCAAAAAATCCTTTGGGGTTTAACCTCCTTTGTCATTTGAAGATTAACCCTCACTACCTTTAACCTTTCTATACTTTACATCTTTTAGCTAATGCTTATTCGACGCCCACTGCAGCTGGTTCCAGGTTACCACCAAGTACTTATTCACCAGAAAGACAGACGCCATCAAAAGAAGAGATGAGAGAATCAGTTATGTTGAAGGTCAAGAATATGGATTTAGAAAAGGTACCGGTAGTTCATTTCACGTCATGATCGGTGAACTTAAGTGGTGCCCAAAATAGATTGTCCATACACTGCGTGCAGCTTGTTTTTATTACTTTTATTGTTGTTTTTGTTTGTTTGTTTGTTTGTTTTTTGCTCTTGGTTTGATTGTTTTAATTGGTACTACAGGAACAACCTCACTAAAATTATAGTCTTTGAAGAAATGAAGTTGCTAGCTCGTTATTATGTCCCGTAAAAGGAAATGTTGGTATTTTAAGGTAGCAAAATAAGAAAGGAAGCTTTTAAGCGTCAAAAAGATATATCTGCGCTGCTTTGCAAATAGTTAGAAGGATCAACTGAGACAGCACCCACCACCGGGAGTTTACCCTGGATACCTTGGATTTCTATGCTATAACATTAAGCTCTTCAAAGGAAAATTGGCAACATTGTTTTTTTGTTTTGAATGACCCTAGCTAATATCCAGAAACCAGCTTTACATAACAAATGTTAATATTGAATATTTCTAGCAGGTTTTGTTTTTGTCGTTGTTGTTGTATATTTTTTGTTTGTTTTTTCTAAGCCCATATTTGGCCAGTCAGACGTGCGAAAACTAGCTGTTATTATTATTATTATTATTATTATTATTATTATTATTGCTGTTTTTTTGGTTTGGTGTTGTTTTGCTTTTTACTTATGCCTTTTTGCTTGTTATTTTGATTTATCAGTGGGACCAAAACATGGAACGCTCTTTCAAAAACAAAGTTGTAGAAGCAGCGATGGAATATTGTGCTAAAGCTCAATGTTACCCTGAGCAGTCAAGGTGAATGGTTTAGTTTATTTTTGTTTGCAAGACACGAATGAACTCTTAAATTTATTATATCATGGCTTTATTTAAAATTTGTATTTCCGCTGTTCACATCGTCTTCATGTTTCTTCACGGGTTAAGATGAACTCAACAAATTGGCCTGCATGCTCCAAATGTATGGGTCTTCATAGCTCAAATGGTAGAGAATGGCAGCACTAATGCAGAGGCCAGTAAGTCTCGTTGCTTAACTTGCAATTACCATTGCCACGATCATATCTTGTGAACATTCTCTTCCTTTAAATCCTTGCCAAAGTCTTTTGTTAGGTTCCTCGTTCATGTTTCCGTTCTTTTAAAGCATATTAGCTGCAATCTGATATTTTGATCATTGATGGCAATAAACAGCGTTTATAGAGTTACGAAATAAGAACATTTTTTTGCAATAATATATGTAGATTTAGCCAGAGCTAAAAGCGACGCTCTCGATAATATTTATAGTTTGTTCAAACAAAATACAAAATCATGATAGTGTACATGTAATGCTTTGCGACGAAGGCAACGCCGGAGAACGGCGTAAAACAACAATAGGTCCTAATTAGCAAAAAAGCAACTTTGCACGTGCAGCACACTATTTTTTTGTACCTTTCTTTGCTGTTGCTTTGCACGACTATAACGTGAGACTTCCAGAAACTTCTTAGTACGTGTTCTCGTTCACTTTTGTTTTTCACAGCCGCTTATTTTCACCTTGCATCGATGACTGCTAGCCCTTCTCATTTTGTCACCGCCACTACAAAATCTTCATGTTCTTCTTCCAACAGAAAATTTCCCCTTTGTTTTCTATCTATCGCTCTATATCTCCGTCGCCCTTTTTCTCGTCGAGCTTCGCTGGCCTGCCGCCAATTTCTCTTTTTCTCTGTCTTTCTCTTGCTCTATATTCCAAATTTGTGGACATGACAATTAATCTAATTAAATTTCCACTTTCCTTTTTCGTCTTCATTGGCTCTTTAGTTGTCTCTGCTTCGCAAGACGCGGATGGCTATGCGATTTCCCGTCAAAATAACCTCGAGTTGCATTTGGGTTGCCATACCTGTTGGTTAGATATTTTACGTCGGTATGCCTGTGGTGCGGACGGTTGGGCGGGCGGTCTACGGTCACGTGTTTACCAAATTTTCTCCGATGGGTAGTTTACCACATTTTCTTACCCATGATGCTCCGCTGCGCGCGGTTCGCGCGCGAGAGCTCCGCTAAAATCTTTATCCGTTTATTGGTCATCATCATTGTCATCTTCATCATCGTCGTCATCATTATCATCATAATTATTTGCGTCAGGTTGTTAATCTTTACTTTTACATGATCTTACCTTAAATTTTTATATTATTTCGTTTTTATTTTCTCATTATTTGCATGTATGTTATCCATATTTTTTTAGACGAAGGCGCTCGTCTGTAAACGTCACATTTACGGCTGACATGGTTCACATTCTTCCTGGTTATCCCAAACCGTCAGACGATCCTTCTGAAGTAGTCTTACTGGCATTCTACTTGAGTCTTCCACAAGGAATTTCGGAAAGCGCTACTGTCCCTGAGACGGTATTAAATAAAATCGTGATGGGCCATAAAGATAACATTGAAACATCTATTGGAGGCGAAATCTCAAGTGTTGATCCTTTCCCATCCGGCACAGAGCAACAGAAAGACGACGAAAGCGACAAGGGAAACGACGGAAAGTCAAAACCAACCAACGTTATTATTGGGGCGTCGGTGGGTGGTGGACTACTCTTCATCATTATTGCTGCCATTCTGATCGGATGCAAAAAGACTGACAGGTAATTCTAGTTTCGCGCCTGTTTTTCGTTTTTTCACTGACGCGCTCGAATGCTGTTTATGTTTGTCGTTTACTTTTAGTGGAGAATGTGGTCTGAAAATAAAATATGTAACCATGCATTGATTATCAAATTGCATTTATCCAGGTTCAGTCATAACAGACGTGTGGCAAGCCGAGAAGAATTAAAGCACCGCGATGCCGCACACAAGGGGCCTGTAAGTACTTTTCCTAGAGGCCACGTCGATCACATTCACGCTGTTGAGCAAGCCGTGGAAGTGGAGGATATAAGTGAGGATGACAGTTCGTCTTCTCCAGACAAGATTCAGCATGAGAAAAATCCAGCTGTTAACCCGATCCACGATAAACCAGCATCCCGCCTTTATCCATCATTGTCTGGGGAACCGTATAGCGTGGCATTTGCGGAAAAGACTAATTATACGAAACCAAGTAAATCAGAACTCAGTTATAATCCAGTCAAGAGCCAACAAGTATTCCACGTTAACGAAGCATTCCAAGAATCCGATGTTACCGACAATGGAAATCAAGACAATGGGTCCAAATCGTCGCCAAATGACGCTGATGGCCCAGAAAAGCGTGAACCCGACATAGCGTCAAACGATTCACCTGTAAGCAACTTAAAAGTACAACCAGAGGGCGAGAAACAAGATGTTGCTGGACAGTCATCAGCCGACACTAGTAATGAGGAACAGGAATCCCAACGAAAGACTGAACATTCCGTTGATTACTTAAAACGTTCGAAAGCGATACAACTGCAAGTTGTCACGTAGGTTGAACTCTATGCGCATGCTGCCAACACACGCGCCTGCTATATTTTCGGTCATTGTTTTCGTTTTGATGCGTTTTCGACCTTTTTTGACTGTCCACACTTATGCGACATGCATACGTTTTGGTCCACTTTCGATGAAAATGCTCAGCGTATTAGTGTGGACGGAAGGCCTAAGCGCATCAAAATTTATGCGTCTACAAACGAAAAGGCATTAGTGTGGACGCGGTTTTGAAGAGTAGGTCAAAGCTTTCATTTTCTGTAGAGTTTTCCAAGAAAGTAAAACGGTTAGGCTTGTTTCATACAATCCGATAAAAACTTTCGCCTCCGAGTAAGATTGCGAACATTTACCATGGATTGTTTAAGCTAGCTACCAATAGTTTTTAGTAGCACTCAACAACTCTTATGAATGGTTCGTATGCTACTTCTCCTGGTCATCATAGTTCACGGTGCACTCACTAAAGGCGTCAGGAAATGAGCCCAGTCAATTGTAAACACTACATTATGGCTATTCTTTGCATTTCAACTTACAATATTAGCAACAGTGCAACCAGTTTTAGTAAAATTAGTGCTTAAAACATTTAGTAACGTTACGGCATTTTTTTATATATACATTCAATTTGCAATCAAATTGCTACTTTGTTTTCATATTGTTGATTAAATTAAAAGAGCTCCGCTGTTATTGTACTTGTTTGTTTGTTTGTTTGTTTGTTTTTTTTTTGTAATGTTGTTAGGACTCAGTGGAGTCCAATTCGGCCTCCAATCATACGAGTGATTAATGAAATAGCAACACCAAAAAGGGCCAACAAATCGGACGACGGTAGCCCGATTTATTTAATCACGAGTATAAGCACAGACCGGATTGGACGACTGACGAAGTTATGTTACCAATTAATCATAACTACAAAATTTGTGATAAAGCTGTCTTAAAATTAACATGATACGCAATATATTCCGAAATTTTTTGCTAGCAGTGAAAAGAAAACCACACACACATTCAAGTGTGCGCACGTGATGGCGCGTACTTAGACATGACGCATACGCGTCGTGTCCTATTACACTGACCTGTAATGCTGAAATCTGGACAGCTGATCGCCAATCAGAATTGAGAACTTCGCTATAGTTATGAGGAAATGCATTATCTCAGTCTTCTGCTGTGGTCTCGTCTAGAATAACGGTCGAAACAGGACTTGCGCATGCGTCCCAATTGATATCCACCCAGGCCGTGAAGGGTCGTCTACCAGGGCCTACATCCTCTAATCTTCACGAGAATCAGTCAGCTGCGATAGAGACTGGGCCTACGGTCTTTCTTCCTTGTCTGAGAAAACCAGAATGTTCAAACATTTGTGTATGTACGTGTATATGTCAGAACAACGGCAGCACACTCTTTTTCAGTTATATTAAGACCCTGAATGCCGGTCCGCCCCGGGTTTAAACCCTCGACCTTCCGACACGGCAGTCCGGTACTTATCCAATTAAGGTGGCCCGAACATATTTATTTGCGCTTTGGTAATGTTTTTGAATAGCGTTTTTCGGCGGAAATTATTTAACCGATTTCTATGACTTTTGTTATCCTTAATAAAGAATGGTCGAACTTTAAGAAAATGTTATTTATTTTCTGAAAGGTATAAAAACGTTTGAGATATCGGCATATGTTTAAAACCGCATTTTTACAAAAAATGTCAATAATTTCAAAACCCTATGACAGATTTTTCTTTAACCTCGGCAAATAAGCCTCAGAGCTGCAAGTTTGAAGTCAATCGTGACCGTAGAACTCGCTGCACAAATAGCTGGTCAAATTTAATCTTAAAATAGAACGCTAACACATTTGTGAAAGTTGACACACAAATAGAGGACAACTGTCGACGGACTATCTCCTATCTCCAAGGGTATTCTTACCCAAAGCTTCAGTTGCAAGAAATTGAGTAATCAGAAACCTACTGCGAATACAGTTCGCAATATAAGAAGGATAACTTTATGCTGAATGCGGGGTAAGATTAAATAACTTCTAATTATCATAGTTACTGTGTATTTTCTCTTTTCCTTTCTCAAAAAATCTCTACAAAGCACGATATAACATCTACGGAAATCTCCTACCAGTTTTCAGCGCTGAAGGTTTCGGTCTTGAGGAGAAATAAAGCCACCAACTCTAGTACTTCAACCGATCCATTTTCAGTTGCAACGAAAACCCTTGTATTAGGTAATTTATTCAAGTTTGAAAGATTTAAGATCACATTCGCACGGGCATTTTGCCTTTGGGGATAATGAAAAGAATAAGGGGCTGTTTACATGGAGGGAAGAAGATCCTAGTACAAGGAAGATCCTAGAAGGTGGAATAACTTTACGTTGGGTTTACATGCTGAAATTTCGGCCCGTGAGTTGTCCAAGTAGAGAAGGTTAGAGAAGGAATTAAAAATGGCCGACGACAAAATCAAAAGTGCAATTTGGGTCCTTCTGCTCTCTGGCGTAAATCACTACCTTTCAGGTGAATTAACACAATAATCTGCTTGTTGATTACTCCAAACGAAATGGTCGGCCTTTATTGCCGTAATTAGCCACTGAACGACCCGACGACGTTTTGTCGCGTTTGTCCCTAGTACTAGGATATTCCTAGCGAAAGCAGTTTACATGGTGCTAGGATCTTCCTACCTCTCAGCTAGGAAGATCCTAGTACTAGGAAGATCCTAGCGCTAGGGACAAGTACAACCCTTTACATGTAAACTGAATACAGAAAACAGATGGCGCTAGGATGATCCGCCCTCTAGGATCTTCCTGGTACTAGGATCTTCCTCCCTCCATGAAAACAGCCCCTAAGACGATTGTCATATTTTCTTCTGTAATCATCTTTATCCCCAAGTTGCAAACTTCCCGTGCGAATGTGATGTCCAGTCTAAAAACCTTGAATAAATTACCAAGTACAAGGCTTTCAGTACAGCTGAAAAATGGACGGTTAGAAGTACTGGAGTTGGTGGCTTTATTTCTCCTCAAAACGGAAACCTACGAAGCTAAAAAAC
>OZ037998.1:25030111-25042611 GCA_964035705.1 Porites rus | reverse complement strand
CCATCCAGCCTCTCCCCCTCGTGCCACCTTAATGGGATCCTACTGCCAGGGGGATGTCCCCGTTCTCACCCCTGAGATGGAAGCTTTCAACACAGCCGTGAGTTCAGTAAGGTGACTCAAATAAACATACCATGAAGTTTTAGCTCAATTGAAGCAAGCGTCTCCGAGATATTCGCAATTAAAAAGTTGCTTTTTTGGCCCTTATCTTCGTAGAGCGGTTGGAAAAATTGTCGGAAAAAACAGCTTGTGACGTCAATGTTGGTCACGTGAAAAAAAGCGGGAAATTCAAAACAGAGTTTTTCGAGTCTACTTGGCGCAGAAGTGGTTTGTGCGGCCATAAACCTGGAAAGAACAGGCAATTTGTCTTCAAAAGTTGCAAGCTGTGGTTATGACCTTTTGATTATTTAATTTTCTCGAAGAATACATCATAGTAAAACGGACTTTAACGACATTTACTAATTTCCTTGAGTTGTACTGGAAATGTGCGTGCGTAAGTCCGATTTTTTTCAAGATGCATTCACAAAATGTGTTCATATAAGGAAGTTCCTGGATATATAAGGTCCGAAGCTCCACCGTACCGTGGACACAAAAACAAAATATATTTGTATAATAATCGGCCCAAAGAAATTCAAGTTTGCCCACAATGAGTTTGAAGTCACTGAACTTTGTCGCAATCGAGCTGATTTTTTTAAACCCACGGTCGAGCGGACACTTCTAGCTTCGCAGATGACTTAAATATAAAAAAAAATCCTCAATGTAGAAGTTTTGGCGTTGATATGTGGGCAGAAATAGAGTTAATCTTTATCTAGTAATTCTTTCCCAAGATCGGTTTCAAAGCAACTATAGTTTTTTAAACTTGATCGTTTCGCGCAGATAAATTTTGCTTTGTGTTGTCAAGTTGAACATGCATAACACCTGTAAAAAACCTACGCGTAAGTATGATTTCCTTCAAATAAAGCTAAAGTTACATTATTGCAAAAACTTCTTTCCAATTATGTCTAAGATTTAATTACCGATAAAGGTCACTTTAAGGACCTTAGACGCCACTTTAAGCTGGCAAAAAGAACAATTCCATCATGCATAAAATTCAGCTAAAGTGAACTAAAAAAAGCTTCAATAAGGTTGCAGAACAACAATTTGTCTTTAAAAAAACATAACGCTTATGGCTCTTATATCTGCTGACAAAGAAGAAGTGAATTTTCTGTACGGAAACAACCTACCTAAAGATCTTAAAAGCAAAAGATCAGTTGCAAGCTTCGCAGCCAAGCCATGATTCCGACTACTTAGCTAGATTAGCTACTTTTAATAACTGGTCCATGCCAGGGTCTTCATTCAAGCAAATTAAACTCAGCAAACCGAATCTTTAGAAAATACAGAAAACCGCACATAAGGATTTGTTTTGCTCGCTTTAGTCAAATCCAGCTCCAGCAATTATTTACGGGCAAAGAGTCGATTGTTTTGGAGTCACTGGCGGCAGTTGTCGTTCTCCGCTACTTCACAGCGAGTGAAAGGAAAATTTGCGTACAGAAAGATAACAAAACTATGTAATTAAAACAGAAAAAAAACTAAAGGAAAAAAACTCCGACTATTATATCTTGAGCAACAGAAAAATTCTCGAAGTAGTCGTTTCTTCTCGAGTGAGCTTGCTTGCCTTCTAAAGTTCCGAGAAAGTTTTTAAAACTTAAAAGCTTAAAAGCGCACAAGGCTGTTCACTCGCATGCGTTAGCCGTTACAGTTCTTTGAGTGAAGACAAGGATAAAGCTGGTTCTGCAAAGGTTAATAAATCTGGGCATGTAAAAAAAGTAACCATAACTACTAATAACAGAATACAAGCAGGTTTTAATTCAACCCGGCGAAAGAATGCGAAGCACTGGACACAAAATCAACTCACAAATTGAATGCACAGTTATCAGAAAAATACAAACCTGTTTGGAAATATGTTCAAAACGTTTTATTCCACCTCAGACTGACGGAATGATCTGTTTTTACTCTAACATTGGTTGTTCTGAATCCAAAGTAATTTTCAAGTGACGAAAAAACAAAAACAAAAGCCCTTACAAGGAGCAAACGTTCGCACCTCGTGTATTCATGGTCAATTATCCATTGTGCATTTCATTCAGTCTCAGTCAGAACTCTCACAGAACGAGCAAACCCTGAGAGACCAACATTTATGGTTGGCCATTTGTTTCAAAATTATGACACGATATACGTGCGGTTTTTTCCCACGTATACTTGCAATCATTCCTGCTACACGATATACGTGCGTTTTTTTTATCACGTATACTTACGTTTTATTCCCAAGTATATGACCATTTTCTTACAAACGCGCATATATATGCGCACAAAAAACCCATATATATGCGTTACAAACAAGCATGTGGTGTAGTGCTTCTAAAACTAAAAAGTACCTTTTAAAGAATAGCACGATAGGCAATCGGCTTCTGTTTTCAGAATTAGCAAACACTGAATTTACTTGTCCCGGAAATTGAAACTGGTGTCTCCTTCTTCCTGATAGTAATTTATTTTTGAAATTCCAAAACAATTTCACAGATGAATTTTGAGCGACTTTTAGTTACGGACTTCTGCTCCAACGATTTTTCTGAAATTCCTTTGGCATATTTATTATATCAATTAAAGCCGATACCAGAAATTTCAGTAAAAAATATCAGCAAAATTTTTTACTAGACGCGATTTTCTTTGAACAGTAGGGTCCTTTTAAGAGCTAATTTCTCAAGAAATATTTACCATCAATGAAATCGGAATATTTTGTATTATTGCCGAATGATATCTGTTGTTTTTTGCAAAGTTTCGCAGCCATCGCGTTAAAATCGAAAAAGTTATGACGGAAAATCTGTCACAGCTAAATACTCTTGTATTAATTACGGAGCCACCTTAAGTTTGATTAGCCTGTGTCGGTATGAGCCTTACTAGATGTACGTGCAAGGATTTGCTTCGTTGCACCGTGCAAGCTGTTATTACGTTCAAGTAGAAGTACGGCCCCGAGTGTCCATTCTCAAGTATTGTTCTTTTATTAATTTCGTTCTGAAGAAAGACCAAAACATGTGATTATTACCATAGATGGTGAGCTTGTGTGCACAAGTGTTAAATTTGCCTCAACTGAAATACATGCACTCTGTCATTGTGCGTAGATGTTTAACCAGTCCCATGGATTTGAACCCGTCTTGTTTCTTTGCGGAGTTTTCTTTGCAAGGTGTTTTTTTTATTGTTGGAATAAATGACTTTATCATCCATCCATGCATATCAGTCTTTTTTAAATTTTCTAACCTTTTCAACTGCGTCAAGCATGATTAACAACCCTCGTGATTTTCCATGCAAGGAAGTAAAATCTAAAAGTCTCCTCAGGGACACAAAGTTCCCTTTCTTAAATCTGTTTCCATCTAGCATAACTAACACTTCTCGATGTGATTTTCCTGAAGGATAGCGTAAAAGGAACATGTTAAATCTGGAAGTGTCCTTAGGGACCTTAAGTCTCCTTTAATACTGATTACAAACCCAATGTTAATAAGGCTTTCAACTTCCTATAGTTTAATCGTATCGTTAAAATTCTTTACAGTTCTCTGCCTCTTAAAATCAAAAAATGCATTTCATTGTGGTCTTTCAAAAAGCAGGACTGGCTTGCTTTGGCAAGGTGACTTTTAATACCCCGGTGTTTAGGTGCTTCATGGTATAAAGAACAACTCAGATGGGTTATGTCGAACGCGAATTTCTCCCAGCCACTGTAAAGTTGTGATGCATATGTTAACAGTCGACTTTATCAATAGGGCATTGCAAAACTGGGGCAAAATAACAAGTTGCAGTAGATATGTATTTCGATATGTAACCTTATTGTCCACTGACACTGCACGTGTCTAACACGGGCATTGAAGTGTGAAAGGATGCAGCACGTTTTAGGCAAATCACGCATATAATTTCCCTTTTTTATTGTTTCCTTTTAAGATCTTCAACAGATGTCATAGTCTTTAGGTTACTCCATGAACAATATTTCATAGGTGTAGTGAATATTTTTGGTTAGTCGATCGATTAATTTCGCGTGGGCCGTTTGGGAACAATTACGTGATTACTATTTTTTTTAACAACTGTCATATCCTGTCATATCTTGTCTATTTAAATGAAATTCCGTTTTACGAGCGGTATTTTCGCTTATTAGCAGCGTTCTCCGCAAGAAATTTAAATGTTAGTAACAACGCTCCTGGTTTAGAAAAGATTTTCCCTAGTTGACAATATGTCCTTGCAATTTTTTTCCAATATTGGAAATGTGTGCTTTTTACCAGGTAAGCGGTTTGACTGTTTGACGGCCAGTCACTTAGCAAACTAATGGTCATTTGTTTCTTAAGAAGATAATATCTATATAGTCGAAATTGTTACTACTTCCGAATAACAATCATGTATAGAACCACATATCAAATATTAGTTCTCGCATATTGTAAATGACGCTGGGTATTTGTTTCCTATATGTGTAATCTTTATTCCTTATTTCATAATCCGAATTGTGTAAACCTAACACCAAATTATCCAAGGATGCCTTCGTTGTAATAACGATGACTGAATTGCAAACGAAGCATCAAAGCTCTCCTTGCTTATGAATACACCAGGAGTTAGCAAAGATTACATTCTTTATTTTTTTTATTGATGAAATAATTTAGATTAAACACGTGAAGAAAAAAAAAAGTTGAACAGAAGAGACTATGCCCCGTAATCTATCTGATGACTAGATGCACGCCTCGTATATTAGGCCTTGTATTGACAGAAAATGACAGGTTATAGTCGCACAAAGTAATGCATTGCAATCTTTTGCTTTTCTTTTAAATAACAGTTTAAAATAACTCAAAAAGTTAAAATAATTGGTGGAAGTTGACATAAAGTTGAACTTCTTTTAGCCGTTATGAACCATTGCTACATTTTTTATTTTTTTTATTTTTCCATCATAAAGAGGTAACACGTGGCTAACATAACTTCTTTACACCCATTTTTTGACCGATTTTTCACAAAGATATTAGACAATAAATAGTCACGGAAGAGAACTCTTATTAGCGACAAAAACACAAGGCCCTTTCAACCTCATACTAAACGAGCAGAACCTTCTATGCTCTGCCGCGAAGGGAAACGTTAACAATCCAAGAAAACCACCAATTCTCAGTGAGATATGGCGTATACGGACTAAACTACTGCGATCATTGTCCTCAAAGCAAACAAGCCAAGAGAATCACCTTGGTATATGGGAATAGCTAGACACGGTCATTCACTATAATTGAACTAAGACAAGCGGAGTCAATAGTGCCGCCCAATTGATATGTACACCTAAGGGCGCCCAAGGAGCTAAAAACTGGTGAGTCATATGATTTGCTGACGGAGAAATATAGTCCCCTGCAAAGCCAGACTAGCCGTGCGATCAATCATATATCACCTGACCTGGTTAGCGCGCATCTAAAATTGTCTAAAATTGTACGCATTTCTCAGTTCTGCTTGATGTTCAGTTACTGCCACTCACTTAACTCTCAATGCCATACTGTGAGTTGCTTTACATGTTGTGCACGAGAAAGTCTTTGTGTATATCTAGCGTTGCGCCCTTTTTGATTTGAAGGGTATCCATAACCTTGTTGTAGCTTGGAACAGAGCTATGTTATAGAAACTGAAGCGAACTGAGAAGGGCAAGACAATGTATTTTTGATAGAGCGGTTTTCACTTGACTGTCGTAAAACCAAAACCAAAGTAAATACACTAGCCAACCAAAGGGGGTAGTAAAACCAAAACCAAAACCAAAACCAATTACTTTCGACAGTCAAGTGAAAACTGCTCTATGTTTAAAGCTGCATTACATTTGCGTGCAAATATGTGGATTGTGGTAGATATAATGTTACGGATGACTAGTTAAACTTCCGCAACTTAAGTTGCATTTTAAAATTTAAAAAATGGCTAAATTCGCAAGTTTGACGCACTCCGGATGATTATTAATGCATTTTAAAAGTGTCCTTTTTGTCTCCAAGGTCTTAAACTATGATCAAATATGGCCCTTGAGCTAAGAGCTTCCTTACACTTACATTTGTAAACTTTCTAAAATATATATTTTTTTTATAGAACAAATTGAGTATCATGTAAAGGATCAGTGCCTTTCGATTAACTTTTTCCTCAAACCATATTCAAGTTACTTCTTTTTATTACACGGCAATTTGTAGTTTTCTTTATTTATACTACTACATGAGAAATTTCTGCAATTTGGTTGGCTTAGAGCAGTGGTATTTCAGCTTAATTTGAAATACCTACATTTGAGAATTACAAAACCTTTGCGGGCGGTAGTATAAACGAATAATAGCATGATTTGTACGTGGTATTTGGCATAAGTACCACTCGTGATGTTTCAAGATTGTCTCAAATTTCACTCACCTAACGGCTCGTGAAATTGTGTATAACAATTTGGAAATATCACTTGTGGTATTTATGCCAAATATCACTACAAATCATGCTATTACCTGTACAAATTAAACTACCCCTTCAGTAATCAATAACTATTGATCAGCTCGCAGCTTTATCTACTGCTGGTGATGATCGAACGTCAAAATAAGACCCCTTGGCCTGAACCTCTTCATCCTCTTCTGTCTTCAAAGTTAATTTCCATAATCTTGGACAGAAATTACTTTAAGCGCTATAAATAATGTTTTTCTGAGAAGTGAATGTACCACCTGGCTAGCTCAGTTGGGAGAGCGCCGGTCTGCCGAGCGGGAGGTTGCGGGCTCAAACCCCGGCCGGACCAACACTCAGGGTCTTTAAATAACTGAGAAGAAAGTGCTGCCTTTGTAATGACATCTGCAATTGGTTAGACTTTCTAGTCTTCTCGGATGAGGACGAAAAACCATAGGTCCCGTCTCACAGCACTTTCACTTATTTGTTCTTGTGGGACGTAAAAGAGCCTACATCACTATTCGAAAAGAGTAGGGGTCGTAGATCCCGGTGGTGTGGCCAACCTTTACGGGCTGTGGCATTGGGCAGGGATGGCACCTTGCATGGGACCTATGAGTCCCGTTCGTGCACTTTTCCTCTGGGCAGGCCTGTGTCCAGAAAAGCTGGTAAATAAATAAGTGAATGAATAAATAAATATTAAAAATGAATTATGGAGGGTTGTGGCAACGACTAGTAAAGAACAAATCAAGTAGTGTCAAAAGAGCAATTTTAACAACTACTTCTTTGTTTATTTGCTTCAGTTTTAGTTTTCACTTTGCTTCAACTGGCAAACGCGCAACACAGTAAGTATATGCTAGATTTCACTTGTGTTATTATCATTTTATTTTCACGATTGTTATTACTATTATTATTATTATTATTACTATTGTTATCAATATTATTATTATTATTATTATTATTATTATTATTATTATTATTATTATCATTATTATTGTTACAAGTGAAACCGGTAAACGTAAATTATAATTATTTTACACTATGTAAAACTTCGAGTTTAAACCTTAAAATAATTTGATCAAAAAGGGTTAGTTTTTTCGTCTTTCTTCGGTGCCCCCAATTTATACGACGAAGTCACGGTTCGAGGTTGTCCATTTTAGTGAAAAGTAATGTTATTTGCTTTTATTGAAACGAGTGGATGAAAATTGATTGCTTTTTTTTGATGTACAAATCATGTACAGTGACATACAAATCATGCCAAAGAGAAAGGAAAATAAACTATCACAGCTGATTCTTAAGTCGTGGCAAATTAATAAAATGGATTTACAAAGAGACAGAGACCAGAGACAGAAATTGCTCTTACTGAAAAGCAAAACAAAAAACAAAAAAAAAAAAAACAACTTAATAACGAACACCCTAGAAACCACTAAGCAGAAACCGTATTAATTACATGTGCCTAATTACATTAGGCACATGTAAAATTCGACGTTTGAGCTGGGTAATGATAACAGTGTCCAGTATTACTAAAAATACCTTGTAGATACTCTATGATACATACATGTACGACATTTTTTATATTCCTGTAAACTTTGCTTTCAATTTACCACATTATGTTACTAATGCTATGTGCACCACACAGGTAAAAAAGAGAGTAAAAAAGAAAAAGAAAAAAAATAAGATTATGAAAAATTTGCTTCAAGGGTATTCGAACCCGCACCCTCCGAATCACGTTAGAACTAAAAGTTAATGCCTCCATTGAGTACATGATGTTGTAGGGGTTAGGGTATTGTTAAACACCTGCTTACCTATAATTTAATCCCGGTCATACGTCACGGTCTCGTACGCGGAAAGTTTGCTTTGATAAGATTATGATTCCTTGAAAGAAATTAAAAGGAAAGGCGCATCCAGATTTGATATCCTGGGGCACTGAAAAGATACTTTGATATGGATTTAAGCGCCACGAAGGTTCATATTACCTGCTTTTAGCCCTACTTCCATACATGCATGAGCTGGCTCACTCTCAGTGCACTACTTAATTATACCCGGACACAACAACCTAGGTTTTTAATGAATTATATGATGGAATCAGACAAAAGCTTTTGCCTTGTTCTGCTGCAATAACAGACACTTATTTTTTTACATTTTGTCTATTACATATAGTATTATGTGGGTCTCGACCGAGCACTAGTAATCGAATTGTTGGTGGTTCAGTTGCAAAAGTGAATAGCTGGCCGTGGCAGGTGATGTTGATCTCGAGATCGTCTGGAATACAGTTTTGCGGCGGATCGTTAGTAGACCGTTATTGGGTGGTGACAGCTGCACATTGTGTCGAGCGCATACCAGCGTCTTTTATCAAAGTAAAGTAAGTTACGCTTGAAATACTTCAAAGCCAGAAATAATACTCCACTTCAAAACCTTCAGAGAAGATGGGAATAGGTACAAGCTTTGGGCGCAGTGATTTCTGGGATTGTTTGGGTGGATAAGCGATAGTTATGATTATAATTATCGGGGCTTTTTATATCCTGGCAACATGCAGTAGTAGACTGAGATACCAGATTCTGTGTATACATCGTTTAGTAATTCTGGCGCCTTAACATCTCTTTTTAATTAACCTGCGATCAGGTGGCCCTTCTCCCTTATTTTTTGGGCAGTGTAGGAGTTGCTCGGAAGGTCTCTGCTAATTGGCCGCAGGGAGAAATTACATGTCATTCTTTCAATTATTTTAGTATTGTTTGAGGTCAGGGTTAGGTATCATTGGTGACTTCTCTTCCGAGCAGCTGCTACATGACCCTATTCTTTTTCAACAAAAAATAAACACATAAACAAAGACATTAAAAAAAAAAAAAAAACGAAAACGATCACATTGGCCCTGTAAAGGATAAAAAAAACGATCACATTGGCCCTGTAAAGGATAATCATTATAAATGGTCATTTACTTACTTATTATATTTTTAAAGGTTGGGAGCCCACTACAGAACAATCGGAAATGTTGGAACAGAACAGGAAATCCGGGTCGCACAGATTATCAGGCATAAAAGCTATAATAACCCGTTGAGCTTTAGCAACGACATCGCCCTGATTAAGCTGTTGAAACCTGCGAATCTTGGAATAGGCATCGGACTTGTCTGCCTGCCTGATAAGGGGCACGCTCTCCCTTTTGACAATTTGAACAAAAAGTGCTGGATAACAGGTTGGGGTACGTTGTCTTCAGGCGGGTCCCAGCCAAATACGCTCATGGAAGCTATGATACCACTGGTCTCCAAGCGACGTTGTCTGAATTCCTACCCTAGAAAGATTGATGATTCGATGCTCTGTGCTGGCCTGGATGCAGGAGGAGTTGACGCTTGCCAAGGGGACAGTGGTGGTCCATTGGTGTGCGAGTTTGACGGTACATGGTTTCTTGAAGGTGTAACAAGTTGGGGTCAGGGATGTGGGTATGCTTCAAAGTATGGAGTATATGCTAAGGTTAGAGAACTGAAAGCATGGATAACCAGCCATATTTATCGAGCAATACCGCCTGCTGTTTCGCCACAGAATCAATCGGTGTCCGCGTTAGGTAAGAATTCTAAACAGCTTTTACATAACCCTTTCTTGGAAATAAAAAGTCACTTTACTGTGATCATCTAGCCAATTTACTGGCAAAAGGTCAATGACTCTAATAAAACATGCAATCGTCGTATTGATCGTGCTACAGGTTTTATAAACAATTCAGATTTCTTTATTAAAAATAGATTTTACTAGAAAGTTGATGTTTGGAAGAAAATTAATGAATGATTGAATAAATGAACGAACGAACGAACTAACGAACGAATGAGTAAATGGAGGAATAAAGAACGAACGAACGTACGAACGTACGAACGAACGAACGAACGAATGAAGAATGAATAAATAAATGAGTTAATGAATGGGTAGACGGACAGAAACGAAGGCATTGATTTGTTTATTTGTTTATTTTACTTGCTAAGCGTGGTGCACATTTGACAATGGATTATGCTCCGGGTGGAGCCAATCAACTTCAGATGACTTTGATTGGACACTTTCGTCTGGTTCAACACCATCTGCATCTACTGGCCCATCTTCTGGTCAAGGGGGATCAGGTCAGATGTAGTTTTTGTTTTCTTTTAGACCCAAATCCATCCTCAACGTGTAAGAAATGTAGCGTTAATTAAGTTCCTTTAGTCATTGGTATGTCCGGATCCGTAGCCATATATTGCAATGAAGTAGAATTTAATATATGTTACGCGTATACAGCTAAAGACTCTACCTATTAGTAATCAAATAGTTGAAATTTTGTTGTTGTTTTTCAGTCAAAGCAAGTTCTAAGAAAATAAACACAATTTTTTGTTAAAACAAACAACAACAGACAAACAAACAAAAACTTCAACAGCAAAATACAACACAAATTCAGTCGCTTGTACATAGTCCTTTATTGATTGTTAAAGTAATATTTACCGATATTTGCCTCCTCCTCTTTCCTTAAAGGAAATTATATGTACATTGAAACATCCTCTCCTAGAAGACCTGGCGACAAAGCTAACCTTGTTCTTACTATTCCAAACAATGGAGAAATGTCGTGCCTTTCATTTTACTATCATATGTATGGAGCTTCAGTCGGAACTCTTAACGTCTACAGCGGAAACAGCAAAGTCTTTTATATTTCCGGACAACAGAGTAATTACTGGATTATGGTGGAGAGAAACATAATTCTGAATGGATTGGTAAGAGAAAGAAGCGTGCTAACGCGCGCGTTATTCCAGCTATTCATCGTTATTCATCATGATCATCATCATGATCATCATCATCATCGCCACCAGCAGATAGGAAGTGTCAGGTATATTGCTAAGCACAACTCTTTTCGCAGGTAATATTCGAGGGGATTGCAGGAAATTCATTCACTGGGGATATCGCGATTGATAGTGTAGAAATAAACAGTGGAACCTGTCCAGGTAAAAATAAATCGATTTGTATATATATTTTTTTAATAATAATAATAATAATAATAATAATAATAATAATAATAATAATATTATTATTATTATTATTATCATCATTATTATTATTATTATTATTATTATTATTATTATTTTTCTATTTTTGCTGCCCAATATCGGGCCATCAAGACCAAGTACTATCGCAGCAAGATCCTAAAGGATGGTGTGGACCCAATGTGCAGAATTTGTGGTCAATTTCAGGAAACAATTGACCATATTTTGGCAGGGTACCCTGAGCTGGCCAAAACTGAATATCTACACAGCCACAACAAAGCCGCCACATATAACTCCACTGAAACATCTATAAAGAAATTAATATAAACACAAACGAGAGATAGTACGAGCATAAGTCACAAACAGTAAGAGAAATAGACGACATCACAATCTTGTGGGATATGCCAATACAGACCGATCGTGAGATAAAGGCCAAGAGACCAGACATTGAATCAACAACAAACAAGAAAAAAGCTGCCTGCTTATTGATATGTCCATCCCCACTGAAAAGAATACTTCAGTTAAAGTAACTGAAAAACTTTCAAAATACAAAGACCTGAAATCGAAGTTGAAAGAATGTGGGGGATGAAAGCTACGACAATTGCGGTAGTGATAGGGGCCCTTGGACTAATTAAAAAAGGGTTGGGAAAGTATGTACAACAGATCCCGGGTAACATCAAAATGCTTGAACTACAGAAGATTACACTACTTGGAACATCTCACATCCTAAGAAAGGCACTCCCCATCAAATAGACTTCTACCTCATTCCAACCCTAGGCCCAAGGAATGGTCTCGGCTATTATGCTGCGTTATGGTATTTCTTTCAAAAAGATAATATTGATAATTAATATTTATAATAATAACTTATCATTAATATTTTCTTATGGACACAGATTAACTTATCTTTTCCTAATTGTAAGACCAACTGACATATGGATCGGTGGTAACGTTTTATGGTCTCGTTTTATCTTTATGTTCATACTAAAGACATTATTATTATTATTAGTAGTAGTAGTAGTAGTAGTACTAGTAGTAGTAGTAGTAGTACTAGTAGTAGTAGTAGTACTAGTAGTAGTAGTAGTAGTAGTAGTAGTAGTAGTA
>OZ037998.1:25015111-25025111 GCA_964035705.1 Porites rus | reverse complement strand
AATTGACTGCACAAGTGGTGAATCCGCGATTTCCTCTGCATGTGCCAAATGAAACCATCCTCGATTAACATCCAGATATTCTACGGGAAGTTACGCTTTTGCTGTCAAAGGATTTTGTGCATTATTTTTGGCGTTGAAGATCAGGTCAGGTACACAGTTTCATGGCTTCACTGACCTGTCTACGTTCTGTAGAGACAAATCTCACAGTTACCTGCCCCTCCCTTAAATCATTTGTTTGTAATCTCCCAGATTCTGGGAGACACGTGGCCATCTCTCGCTCCGTAGGGCGGGTAGGAGAGAACCCGGCCTGACAACGAGGTTGGAGCTCTAGCCGCCAAAACCATAACTTTTAATTCAGTGAGCTATGATGTAGGTGTTGCGTGTCAAACTCATGAACATGGACTATAAACATGGATTCTGGATAAAATAAAGAAGACAAAAATAGAATAAAAGACTTACACTAACACTAGAACAACACGAAATACAGAAAACGCTAACAAAAGAAACTTACAAACACATGTAGAAAAGTCCGGCTGGCGTGATGATAACCGATAAAAGGAAAATACAAATGCAACCTTAATTCGAACAAGCATGGCGAACACATTACACATTCCACTACCGGGCGGTCCTGTGCCTAACCCAAATACCGAGGATTACGTAAAACCGAAGAACCGAACTTTAAAGAGACAGTGTCCGCACACACGAGCGTCATCTGTTTTTTCTTTTTTCTTTTTTTTTTTTTTTCTTCAAAAGACAATAGAACTGTTATATTGATGCAACAAGATTTCCCTCCGGACCGTACCGCCGACGGAGAATTGTTGTTTACTTTAATTCTCAAGTAAAATTTTAGACTTTCGAAGAAGTCTTTCGTCTTACTTAAATTTTGGCTTGCGGCACGAAGACTTCACGCGATTTTGTCGCTTGCTAGGCCGCCTCGCGAAGTACAAAAAGCTCGTTCCGCTCGCTTTACAGCTTTCCTGCTGTGATACGCGTGTCAGAATTCAATCAGTTGTGGCGAGTAGTCTAGTAATGTTTGCTCACGTTCTGGCCTCAAAGATTAAAAAGATATAAATAAGAATGCAATCTCCACTCGATGAAACATCGCAGAGGTTAGTCAAACATTATATTATGATTTCATGGCAGTCGTTTCCCTAAACATTGAGGGGCGCCTATTTGCTTGATTTTGTCGGCCGTAAGGAGGTTTAATTAAAAGTTTACTAACTCGTCGTTGCAACACATTCTGCTTCAAAAAGCTTTCACAATTTCTCTTCAGTCACATCCATGTCTCTATGGTTTCTTTCTTAATTACATAGTCTTTCTTGCATTAAGCTTTCAACCGGCATCAAAGTGCTTTCCTCCTCTCTGTCCTCCGGCCAAATGCAATGAAATCAATGACAAAAGCTCCCGATTTCGCCCAAATCGAAACTGAGCGGGAATAATATATCATTGATCTGTAATTCTGAGAGGTTTTAGTGTAGTATCAAACTCGGCCAAGCGCGATGCAAGCTGATTTTTCAAGGTTCTCTTACTCTCCTCGCATCTTTTGAATTCGCGACATCCTGTCCAAAAATCAAAGTTCGGCACATGCGCAGTAACGGGATATTGTTCCTTTAACAACTAAAAAAAAAAAAAAAAAAAAAAAAAAAAAAATAATAATAATAATAATAATAATAATAAAATGTAATAGAGGAAAAAACAGAAAAACATAATCTACAAGAGATTTTTTCTTATAACGTCACGTCCATTATGTTGGCGTCCCAAAACAATAAAACAGCGGCCTTGTCCTGAGGCAATTCATTAATCTTTCCCTTTAAATCCTTGCCAAAGTCTTTCGTCAGGTTCCTCATTCATATTTCCGTTCTTACAAAGCATAGCTTTAATTTGAAGTTTTCATTATTAATGGCAGGAAACAGCGCTGATAGAGAAAGGAATGAAGAGCATTTTTATACCAGTAACAAAACTTACCTTAGCTTATCTGGCGATTCATCATCATCATCATCATCTCATTATTATCATCATTTGCCAGTTTTTAAACTTTTTTTTTTTAATAAACTTCCCTTTTTATTGCTTTGTTTTGTTTTGTTTGTTTGTTTGTTTGTTTTGACTTATCATTTTTTTATCATTTTTATTTTTTTTATTATTTTACTTTTTAGACGAAGGCGTTCGCCTAAAAACGTCAACTTTACGGCTGACATGGTTCACATTCTTCCTGGTTATCCCAAACAGTCAGACGATCCTCCCGGTGTAATCTTACTGGCTTTCTACCTGAGTCTTCCACAAGGAATTTCGGAAAGCAGTATTGTCCCTGAGAGAGTATTACATGGCATCGTCATGGGCCATAAAGAGAACATTCAAACATCTATTGGAGGTGAAATCACAAGTGTCGGACCTTTCCCATCTGGCACAGAGCAACTGAAAGACGAGGAAAGCGACAAAGAAAACGACGGAAAGTCAAAACTAACCAATGTTGTTATCGGTGCTTCGGTGGGCGGTGGATTGCTCTTAATCATTATTGCTGCCGTTTTGGTCGGATGCAAAAAGACTAATGGGTATTTCTAGTTTCGCCCGAGTTTTTCCTTTTTCCACTAAGACACGCTAACACTGTTTGTAATGTTATTCATTTTCTTTTAGTGAAAAAAGTGGTCCTGAAATAAAATTGTGAATTATGTATTGATTATTAACTTGCAATTCTCCAGGTTCAGTCATAACAGACGTGTGACAAGCCGAGAAGAATTAGAGCACCGCGAGGCCGCACGTAAGGTGCCTGTGAGTACTTCTTCTAGAGGCAACGTCGATCACATTCATGCTGTTGAACAAGCCGTGGAAATAAGTGAGGATGTCATTTCGTCTTCTCCAGACAAGATTCACCCTCCGAGAGCCGACAGTAATAATAAGGAACGGGAGGCCCAACCAAAGACTAAACATTCGGTTGAATACTTAGCCAAAGTACCAAACCCACAAGAGGAGATATTTTGTTAAATTTTTGCAATGCAGTTTGTTAAGTTAGAAAAAAGGCAAGCCGTTGCCATTACTCTAATTGGGCCACGCCCAAATAAAAAAGAGCAGCTCAAAACAATGTTTCAAATGCCACTCTCTGGGACTTCTCCTCCTTTTTTTTTTTTTTTTTTTTTTTAGTTTGCCCTGAAATAACTGTAAGCATCACTAAATATGCCCATGTATTTGCGAACAAACGTTATCTGTTCAATTTAAAAACCTATTACAGTGTAATTTACAAATATAGCTATTGTTTTCAGACTCTAAAATAATGGCTACAATTGTAAATGACACGCGTAAAAGTTTTATTAAATTGACCCATGGTCATTCTCTACAGTGCAACCTACAATGGCAAAGGTGTAACATGTAAAATATAGCTGGAAGTAAACAGTTACGCATTTTTTCCTATATTTCGCAATTTTTCAATTTGTAGTCGAAGTTTCAAAATGTTACTTTTCATCAATAATTATAATGTACTTTTCTTTAATAATAATAATAAAACAATAAAATAATAATAATGATAATAATAATAATTCTAACCTCATTCTATAGATTTGTTTTGAAACTTAGAATCAGCTATACAAAGTAGCAGCTAGAGATATTTTTTTCTATTGATCCCTATCGTGAAAGGAGTACCGTAAAATTCTTATAGTCTTTGTGAACGACCTTTGTAATCACTATTTTCAAGCATCTGAAAGTAATGTTGTTACTAATCATTAATGACTTTGAAAGGCTTTTTTAAAGACTTGCATTCCTGCACTTTAATATTTACGATAAGGCTGATTCAAGGTTTTAAGGGTATTAATCATAGATGATTAAATCAAAACATTTACTGTCCTCAATGACAAGCGCCAAGCTGGAAATTGATAATTAAAATAGAACACCCTTTTTTGTAATTATTAAGTCTTATGATTTATTATGTTATCTGCTGATAACAGGGAGGCAAGATTCCCACATTACAGTCAAACCGGAAGAACCGTGAACTCCAGAAATATTTCTGGAATGTTATTGTGTTGCAAGAAAAAAGCCAATCAGCCGTAAGAAAACTGAACCACGAGCAAGAAGGCAATTAGTTTGTGGCTTTGTGGCTCGTTCGCATGTCCTGATCTTTGCTGTAATTGGTCATAACACAATAAACATTCCTGAGATATTTCAAGTGTTCACGATTTTCCCGGTCGTACTGTAATAGTGGATCTCCCATACAAATATATTTTTTTTGGAATAAATATTCCGCTATGCAGATTGGTGAACCCATCCACATGCACTTAAGGTTTCAGAAATTAAAGAATGCTACTGCATATTAGCCTGCAGTCATCCACTCTCACACCCATTTGCAGGTATCGCCTTGCATAACTAAATATTGAATAAAAGTTCCAGCACTCTGCTCACCGTTTAAATCGATCTATCCGTCGCCAGTAAAGACAGCCATTTCTATGCTAACCGGCGGAAAAACGGTCCAAAAACGAGAGGTTGGTAAAAAGAATGCCTTTTGTTTTGTTTTTATTATTATCATTATTATTATTATTATTATTATTATTATTATTATTATTATTATTATTATTATTATTATTATTATTATTATTATTATTTCAGTCTTTGGCTACTAAAAATTCCATATTCCAAGGATTAAGAAAAATGATTTTGGTTCCCTAAGGATACTTTTAGATTTTACATCCTTTCACGGCATTCCTCTGGAAAAATTTTAAGAAAGAGGTAGGTTTATGATCAGTAAATAACGTAATGCAAAATAATTTATTGAAAAGGCACTGAACGATATCCAGACCATAAAGCAATACCTATCCTACAGTGGTTTCCGTCACGGTATGAATTAATGCGTTTGTCGTTCAGAGTGTAGAGGAATTTTGGTAACGAGACACAAATTTAGAAATATCAAAACTTAAGAGGTTTTAGCGACATTGGTTTTAAAAAAATGCAAAAACAACCGGCCAACAAACAACAAAAAAAACGACAACAGAGGAGAGTTCCAACTGTTAAGTTTGATCAACCTAACTAATTGTAGGTGCACCGATCTGCTTCGTTACAAGGCGCAAAGAAAAAGTAAGGCCCCAAGGCTCCATTCTGAGAATGATATTGATTATTTATTGGCATTCGTTTTGAAGAAAGAGCGAAACTTACTCTGATTATTACCAGAGGTGGTGAGCTTGTGTTAAAGGCATTCAAATTTTCCCTACTGTCCATGATGGGCGCAGCCAAAATTATCTGCGTTCTCCTTAAAGAGGCATCCGGGAATGTGTCTTGGTCGGTTCAATCGAAGGCCAAAGTCGCTTTTGAAACAAAACTATTTGAAACGGGATTTATCCATGGTGACTAAATTTCGTGAACGTCATAAACTTAGTTACATTGTATGTGCTAACGTATTCACAATTACTCTTGAAATCCGTGCGATTACCTAAAGCAGATGGCATGTCCTGAGTACCATGTAGAAAGGGGGCAAAGCCAAAAGTTCGTAAAACAAGTCACAAACCGCGAACCAGCGTCAAAATGTCCACGTGACCAGCATCTATGCAAATTTGTTGGATCAAAAGAAAGTTTTTTACATAAAAAAGTAGTTCAACCTCCCATGGGGTTTATTTGGGACACCAACATGGCCGCCGCTTCATTGTTTTGGAGCACCAATATGGCCGCCGTGACGTCAAGTGGAAATCCTCTGTAACAATGCGTTTTTGACCAAGTAGGTTAAAAAAATCACTGCATTTGAAACAGTGTTAAAGGGGCGCGATCACGGTTATGCGCATGCGCGCCGTTTGTCTCTTCAGAGTAAATTTGTCGGGTCAACACTAAATTCGAAATCGCCATTACCGGTACAATCATTGAAAATCCTTCGTTTTATTAGGATATCCTTCGCTTTGGCTGGTCTAGTTACACTTCGGTAGTGGTGATTAACGTGTGGTTGTGTTGTTTGACTGGTTACGTTTTAAGAAGACCCAAAAAATAATGTTTTGATCATGGAGGTTCAGAAGAGTATCGTGGCCGTCTGGCAACAGGACGTTCTCAAGAGTCTTTGGAGATAGAGAAGCTTAGCCGATCGATCTGGTATGGTTCTAGGAGTAGTGTGTGGCTTACGAAAAGAATACACGACACTTGGAAAGTGGTTAAAGGCATGAGTTCGTTCAACTTTGATTTGATTTTTGACTCCGACCTGTAGTTATACCGCAATAGGCCGCGCGATCTTCACCGATCTGGTATACTTGAAATGTTCCTTGTACCCTTGCTATACGACCGTATATGTTTAAGAATTGATGTTTTTAAAATAAATTATTGCCTGAATATTCTGTTTATAAACTAGTTTCTTTATGTGTTCTACTCGATAATATTTGTTTTGCGGAACACTGACCCGCTGCAACGCGAATAAATTTGTTCATTTGCTGATAAGCAATTGAAATTTATGCTCAGCTAAGGATAATCTTTATACTCATACGTTGTGTGTTTTTGTCACCGTTCAGGCGCTATTTGTAGGTATTTGTGGGTTTATATAAGGCGAACTGAGAGAACAATAATAAAATGTTTGTTTACAAATTTTGTCTGCCGATCGGTGACTGCTTTGTTAGCGTGGGTACGACCTCGTAAAAATACACGTTGGTAAATGTCTGTTTCAAAGCAGGACAGGGTTATAAATCTTATTCTTATCGGCTGCAACATATATCTGGGGAGTAGCAAAGAATAAACTTGAATTATGGGGATAAATAAAATCAAACCAAATGCCCGGAAATACTTTCGCATCGCGAACAATTAATTTGAATTTTGTAAATTTACTTGCGTGCATCTAACTCGCTTCCGATTGGTTTAAAAACAATCAGCTACTGTCAGAACTCGCACATGCGCATTTTCGTGAACCAGTCCCTTTAATTTAGGGCCTGTTTACATGAAGGTGGGGGACCCCAGATAGGTGAGGTAACCCACTTAGGTGGGGTAAAAAAAATAACCCTCCTTTACATGCAATCTTACAACCCCGCCATCCCGGAGTACACATTACATTGAGATTATGGAATGGTCGCTAAGCACGTAAACAAGAAAAATGCTAACAAACCAAGTTTTTGGTGATTAATGCTTTTCTACACTGACTTGCTGCTCTTGCTGCAACCTTCAGTGCTGTGGCTTTCTATTGTTACCTTTAATAATGATGCAAAGCTACGGCCAAAGTGAATTTTGCGCGGAATCAGTATCGCGAATCCGACTCCGGCTAGGCGGGTTAGCCCCCCGTGAAACGTTTACATGGCGACAAAATTTGACCCCTGCTGAGAGAGTTGCCCGGTCTGGCAGACCGGGCTCCCCGCCTTCGCGGGTCACCCCACCTATCATGTAAACGTTATCAAATTAAAACGAGAGATTATATGCACAGGCGGGTACCCCACCTTAGCGGGATACCTCACCTACCTGCTGTGGTCTCCCACCTCCATGTAAACAGGCCCTTAATGGGCTCCTCGAGAGATGAATTCACACTTTCGTAGCAGAACTCAGTGACAAATGTTTTTGTTGGTTTCTGGCAGCCATGATAGTGCCAGTGCATCCGGACGGGCACCGACGTGACATAAAGGAGGAGAAATCGAGGCGCCAGCGCGTGTGACCTGAGCCCTCCCTTGCAAAAAGGATGCGACCCACCTAAGCAAGCTCCAGTGGAGATTGCACCGTATAGAGAGCTTCTCTATTAATATAAGGTGATCAATAAAGTCAAAACCTTTTTTTTAAAATCAGCAAAAAATAACCTTAGATAACAACCGCCCCTGTCCAGGGCTTCTAAAGACAGGTGTAAAATATAGACAAGGGCCTGCTTGGTCGATTTACCAGCTCCCACGAATTGGTTTCTGTCGCGTTTGACTACAATAGATGGATATACTCTAGCTAATATGAAGCCCTCCAGCACTTTAACGAGCTGGCATGTGAGAGAGATTGGCCTCACATCGTCCTCGATGCACTTGGGAGGGGTCACCTTGGGAAGGGGGTGGACTATCGCGCTCTTGAGGAGAGGAGGAATGAAGCCCTCACGAAGCGTTTAGTTGTAAAGATCGGCAACAACTGGCACGAGTTCAAAGGCGAAAAGTTTGAGGAAAACACTATGAATACCGTCGGTCTAGCCGCTTTCTTGGTTTCAATGTAACGAAGAGCCTTATACGCTTCCCAGTTAGTGACGTATAACTCTTGAGGGATACAAGAACCATGAAATCTCGTAATATCAAAGTCTACAGGCATTTGAATGAAGAATAATACAATTCTTTAATCATGTACAATAATGGTCTGCTTCTTTTCCACCTCAATTTCAAAGGAAAACAAACAAAAAAAATGACTGATAACATGTAGTTCAAGAGTTTGCCACCGCGCAAAAATTCCATTAACCAAGATAATGAAAACAATTGTTGCGGTTCCTAGACTTAAAGAGTACGAATCAGAAGCTTAAAAAAGAAAAGAAAAAACAGCAACAAAAACAACAACAACAACAACAATCAGTAAGCTGTAGAAAGCAAACGTTGACAAATCAAGCCACCCTTGACGACTATGAAGTAGTATATCGGCGACAAAAAGGGATAACAACTGCCCTCTATTGCTTCATAAAACCAAATCATGACACTAGAAGCCGACTTAGAAAAAGCGAACAACTGCCTTCGCAGCGATCATGTGATTACTTATACCAGATGTTACGCCCTTGAATATTATGTAGAAAGAGGGCAAAGCCAGTAGTTCATAAAACAAGTCACAGTCTGCGATCCAGCATCAAAATGTCCTAAACAGTCGCAGCGATAAAACCGTTGACCGTCGGATGGGTTGATTTCGCTTGAAAGAAGATACATCTGGGCTCGGTCCGTGGAGCATGACACAGCAACTATTCTTTTGTCCTAAAAGGATAAAAATGAGAGATATGCACTTCTCTGAGGAAGGAATGGTTCCTGTTAACGGACATAGTCGCAACTAATGTCTTGTTTGGAATAGAAATGATGACGTAGTGATAGTCGTATCATTAATGCTTCTTTTCTTTTCCGTTATTATATGGTATGTTTTTTCTTTCTTTCTTTTTTTTCTGAAATTGTTGTAAAAAAAACTATAATAATTATAGTAATAATAATAATAACAACAAAAACAACAACAACCTGGCAACAGGTTAAAAACAAAACAAAAAAAAAACATAATAATAATCGCAACTTATTTTGAACGCGCGAGCTCAGTGGACTTATCGGCCTAAAGAGCGTCAGACGGAATTATACATGTACGATTTTGTAGTTATATCGTTAGCTTAGTTTTAACCAAGGAGCATTTTATTATTATCACAATCAGTCAGGTATTAGACAATTTTTAAGTAGATTTTTAATCCACGAATTAATTTAAACTTGATAAACAAACTAATGACTTTCGTTGAATGAGCGAAAACATTAAGAGTGATTTTACTTAAACCGTGAAACAGATAATAACAACTAGCGCAAGTGAGCTACAAATAAACCCAAGAGGACATTAGAATTAGTGCATAATAGTGCTTAGTATTCTACTGCCTATTTAACGGGTTAAGTGAAATCACTCTAAAGAACTCACAATAATAATAATAATAATAATAATAATAATAATAATAATAATAATAATTCTCGATTGATTACTAGGTAAACACATATCTAATGTTACAAAGTCGATAGAAGAAAGCTATGTGAAATGGAGAAAAAACTAGTGAATGATCTGCAAAAGGAGGTACATTTAAAAAACTACTGAGCTTTTTCATATAAATGTATTCTTTATAAGCTCTGAATGTTTCATGGACTTATTCTCAATTAACGTAGAAGAAAAAAAAAATCTAATCCCAAAATATATTATAAAAAATAATAATGATGATAATGATAATGGTAAAAATTAATAACAACAAAAATAATAGACTTACATTTGGTTCCCCGAGAGATACTTGAATACTAGCAGCAGGGTTAATGTTTGTTACTGGATTCTGACTTCCACTTGAAGAGGTGCTCATATATTCACACAAAGAGAAGTCCCCAGCACCCTGGGGACCCTGTGG
>OZ037998.1:24920111-25012611 GCA_964035705.1 Porites rus | reverse complement strand
GAATTTAGCAACGTTGACTGAAGAAAGATTTCAGTATAGTTATATAATAATTTTTTTTTAAAGTACAGACTTAAACATATATTACTTACTAACTTACTTACTTACTTACGTACTTTCTTCCAAGGCCCTTAGCCCCAAATGGGGCATTTCTAAAATAAATCTGTAGAATTTTGTACAAAATAGGACTTTATCCGGTAGAATTTATCCAACACACACCCAAACACACACACAATATGTTTAAAATAGGCATAAAAACAGAACAACAAATAAACAAAATCAAAACGACAACAGTCAGCGACGTCATAAGGTGTATTCATTGCCCATTAATAGAGAAAACAAAACTGCGATCGAAATCAAGCCCATACAACAGCTTTACTACATTAGTGAATTAACAAAAAAAACATTGACGATTTTAACACACTTAAACAGGACAACAGACGTGTAAAATCATTTGGTATTTGGGCAATGACACCTTAAGTTGTATTTCTATCTTGAGTGATAGTGATGCGTTGACGTCTTGTGCCAGTATGCTTAGATTAGATGTCTGTTCAATAATCTTCAGAACAGTGGTGCTTAGCTAAAGAACAATCTAGAATCAGCGTTAAGACGAACAATAAAGACGAATATTTCCAAATTTATACAGTTAGCTACAAGATGTGAATTCATCTCTCTCTTAGCAGCAGAAAAAAACGATAATTGATTCTAAGACACTCAGTGTCCGCGATGATACCCAATATTTACTAAAACTAAGCCAAAACCCATTAAACCACTGATATATTTTCTATTCACTCACAAAGAGTAAAGGGTCTAAAAAGGGAAATCAAAAGAAGAAAAACAATATGTAATCAGAAACTCATAAGGGGGTGCAACGTGTAACTCGCGTTCAATGCTCGTGAATATTCAGTTTTACCATATTTGGAAACCTTAGTGACAGATATCCGTTTTCAACTCAATGGCTGCCGCGCGATCACCATGCAGATGTTTTAAGAGAAGAGTTCTGCATTTCATGCTTAAAAATACACCGTTAAAAGACAAAAAAATGGAAAGAGAAAGTCAAAAGAATGTTCAGCTTTCTTTTTGTGGAAGAAGGGAAGCTTGTCATCAAAAAAATCCTCCTTCGAGGAATTCAACCTTGTTTTCTTCACAACGGATCTCTGGTCTGTTTTGAAATGCAACCAAGGCAGTGAAGTTTTTGCTGAATTTTCAGGTACATTTTGCACTCTATAGCCAAGACAATTACGTTTTTGAAAGGCAATTTATGTATTTTTAAATGTCTCATAGACGTTTTATAAATTTTTCTCTTCGGTGCTAAAGAAAAATTACAAAATGTGCCCCGATTTGAGATGGATTTTGTGTTGAATTTTGCCATGTGCTCAGCCGATTTCACTTGCGTGAACGGATCCACGATCGAGATAGTGTTTTCCGAATTGCTTTAAAGGATTAACTTTTTGGATTTTGAATAAAAACTTTCAAGAAACGGCTAAACTTAGCTCAAGACACGATCGTGACAACGACATCCAAGCTGAATTTAAGCTTAAATGCTTCTCACATTCATTACACGCATCACTTTTTGCGAAGATGTAAGATTCAGGTTTTGGACACTTCGATACGCAGCTAATAAATTTTATTCCAAAATATTTTTTACTGTTTATTATAGACTTTTAATATAAGAATTTTAAAAGCCTATTTGCATTATAAGTTTACTGCGCAGAGGGTCAACGAGGCATCTTTATTTGAAGTGACTGAACTTCAAGAAGTTGCGAGGACGTCAAAGGGTTTCATAATGTTACGTTTGGCCCGGGTGGTAAGGCAATAGAGGATGTTAGCATCGACAACGAGTACGAGTTCTAGAACGAGATCAGCGATTTTGCGTACTGCCCATCCGTTGTGCGCATCTCCACGTTTTCAAGTCGTCCTGTCAAGTTGCACTACGACGAGTTCTCACCAAAAACTCGAAGTGGGTAGAACGACTGGGAAGAGCTGGTTTTCAAAGGTAAACTCCGATCGTTTAATGCAGTTTTTTTTTTCTAGCCTCTCTTATCATCTTGAACATTCCTTATATTATGTTTTATGTAAAATGCTGCTTTTGAAGTCGAAGAAAAGCAACCGAACGCGATATTTCCTACACAGAGTAAATTTGCATTTACCCGGGGAAAGTTTCATGTCTCTCCACAGGCCTCACAGACTCACGAAATAACCCCTACCTCGACTCAAATTTGGCGCCCAGTAATGTGGAATCACATAATTTTAGCGGAGCTTCCGCGCGCGCGAGGCGCGCACGCAGCGGAGCACCATGGGTAAGCAAATTTGTATCGCCTGACCGTATCGCGGGCTCAGGTATCGACCCTCTGAGTTCGAGTAATATTTTGAAGGTATTCGCTGACAACTTGCTACTTTTCAAATGATCGCAGGCTCAAGTTCAATTTTTTTAAAATGCGTATGAAATAAGTCGTGTTTCATAAGCCGCACTTTTAAAATGTTGATTTCGAACTGATCTCGGACACGAAAATTCAACCGGCTTTTACATTTACATACAGGGAAGGCAATCGCTTTTGACTTTTCTCACTGTCACGCGTTGATCAAGCTCTACGTCCAATTTTTATGTTCTGATTGGTCAAAATTTGACAGGTGAGTTTATGCGGAAAATTTTTGCAGCGTCTGGAAACTTGCTTTTTTTAAATACTGATAGCTGGAGCTGAGAGAATTTTGTGTCATCTTGTGATGTTTAAAACTGTCTTTTTCTACTTGGTGTACAAAATGAAATACAGCTGCTATCAAGATTGTTCTTTAATTCGTGGCTGGTTTGTTTATTGCGCTTTTTGTTGACAAATGCACCGCTTGTCAAAGTCATTGGAAATCCGATTTCGGATGGCATCGTTTCAAAAATGAGCTTACTCACTTGCCCTTGCTTGAGGCGTAAGAAGGTTGAAAAGTCTCAAGCGATTCTGGAACTCTTGATGACCTTCAGAAGCAGCATCTCGACTGGTAAGCTTGAGCCATTATTGTTTTTTGATGTTTTTTTTTTTTCGGGTTCCTGAAGTCGAGCGTATGGTTTATGCGGCTTAAGTTAAAACACGAGCAATG
Source organism: Porites rus (assembly GCA_964035705.1). NCBI lineage: Eukaryota > Metazoa > Cnidaria > Anthozoa > Scleractinia > Poritidae > Porites > Porites rus. Next base: position 25,009,527 of record OZ037998.1, on the reverse strand, counting down.
ATCTAACCTACAAAAATATCAGGTTTAAAAAGCCTCTAGACATTTTTTGACCCGCAAATTCAAAGAAAAGGTTCCGAAGATTATTTAGTTATGATTTTGGCTGTAAACAGAAAGCTCTTAGCGATTTTCTTGCCTCGAGTTCATCTTGAAAAAGAGCGAACACCGGGAAGCCGGCTTAAAACATAAATAAGCTTATGCTTGCCTGACTCATGATTTTCTGAGACACTTTACTCTCAATACTTCTCTTCGTGAATGAAAATTATTGTCTCTGTACATGTTTCACCGAATTATATTTATTTTATTGATTGTTAGTCCCTCTCGCAATTTTCATCCAGTCGAACATAAACATCGCATGTAGGAATACTCAAAACGCCGCGCGTAAATATCACTCGCTTTTAAAGATTACACATAACAAAATCATACACAGTTTAATGAATAAAGGGAAATAAAACCTAAACATAACAATTTCTCTATCATGTTGAAGCGTAAATGGTAACTCTATTAATCGCACAGCAAATTTGATGCCTGTCAAAAGTGAGAACCCGTCCGGCTGGCCGAAAAGTGATTTTGGGAATTTTTTTTATCGTTTTCATTAAAAGTCCATAATTATTACCCCGCATATCACATAGGACCAGATTTTTCTAACAGAAAACGTTTTATAATTCAATGCTATAATTTGTTGTGCAAAGGAAGCGCGTGCTTTGATCGTCGTGGATATTGAATGAGTGCAAATTCTCTTGAAAAATTGAGAAAAAAAGGAGAATTATAGGTTTAAATAGGGCAAAAAAGAACAAATTCTGTCCGAGGTCTGTGTACTGTTTACCTGAGACGTGATGAGAAAAAGTATGTTTAAAAGGCTGGTTTACGCGCCACCAGACTCGTCGCCAAGATTTACTAGTAAACTAAACTTGTCGAACACAAAAATACGGCCTGATTTTAATTTTGGCCACTCTTTTAGACAGAAGAATGCAACGTGTAAATTGGCGGCCACCAAGGACTATCGTGGCGCATGTGTTTCTTAAAATTATATTTCGGGGTTGTCCAATTATCCAGTCTCTCTAACGGAGCAATGTTGGAGGGACTGGTGAATGTCACATTATTATGCTACAGCTAATGCAAATACAATACACGAATAGGTCTATTTGTTTTCCAGGCCTAATCTACTGCACTGTAATTTTCAGGGAGTTATAATAACTCCTCTAGTTGGGCTAATTTAACTCCTTACAGTGGAGTTATTTTTCGTGGAGTTATTTTAACTCCAAAAAGGAGTTTAAAGAACTCTTTTTCAGGAGTAAAAGTGACCCCAGATATTGAGGAGTTAAAATAACCCCAAAAAAGGAGTTATCCTGTACCTAAAATTTTTACTCCACTTTCAGGGTTAAATTAACTCCAAAAAGAGTAAAAACAACCCATGTAAGGAGTACAAGTAACCCCATTTCGGAGTAATTTTAACTCCAGACTGGGAGTAAAAAGAACTCTTTTTCAGGAGTAAAAATGACCCCAAATTCGGAGTTAAATTAGGAGTTAAAATAACCCCAAAAATGGGGTTATCCTGTACCTAAAATTTTTACTCCATTTTTGGAGTTATAATAACTCCCTAAAAATTACGGTGTAATGCTTATGCATACCCTGTTTTTGAGAGTGGAGTTAACTTCCTCCAAAGTAGCCTGTATATCTGAATCTGCTGCTAATAGCTCGATTTTTGTTTTGTTAAGATCAGCGGTCAACAGTCCCACTTTTAAGGATATCTGTAAAGAAAAAATGTCATTATTAAGGCTTCATTCTTTGAGATGTTATGAAATAACTGCTAGGGGTGGTAATTAGCGTCACTTACCATTTACATTGGAAAACCGGAAATTGCGATAGGAAAAAACAAATGGTTTGCGCCATTTTGGGGGGAAGCTTAAGGAAATTTCGGTTGTGATTTGAGGCGATTTAATTTTTGTACTCTTTTTAGTCTGTTCAGCTGATGTGGATATACCTTGTAGTGGGTTGTTCTTAAACCGAGTCAAATTTTATAGTTTTATCAAGTTTATGCACAAGATTCCCACCCGGATGGTTTACGTAACTGGTAATTAAGCGCCCCAAGTTTCACGTCTTGGGGAGGGTTCAAAGTATTTTCTCGACAAACCTGATCTTTTAATGTCTGATTAAGGTGATTAACGTCGAACAGTAAAGCGGAGACCGACGATTGCAATGTGACATCAGTAACATTCAAGTCAAATTTTAATGCTTTTATATCGCGATCCAGCTGTAAAAAAAAAAATTAAAAATTAAATTAAAAATAAAGTTAATTGAAAAAAAAAAAAAAACAACTTTGGGATAATATAAGTGCCATCATCATCATCACCGCCATCGTCATCATCATCAGTATCGTGCAAAAGACCTGGAAAGGAGTTCTCTTTTCCTTTCCCGCGATCCCTTGACGGAACCAAATACGCTCCTGTCGCCCTTCATTACAAATTCCCTAGAACGGCCCTGTGTAAAATGTAAAAATAGTAAGGTGTCTGACAAAATTAAATCAAGACGTTGGCTAACACTTTAAAATTCCTTAACAAAGACAATGATGTTGTAATGACGTCATTTATTATCAAAGAAGGCGGGGCGGGGGAGGGGTTTCTAAAAGCTCCCGATCTAAGTAGGGTTAAATATGAGGCCCGAATACACCCTCTCAAACTTATTAGTTTTTCATGCTGGGAAAAGACGATGAATGTCGACCATTTGGGTCAGGTGCATGAATCTTAACACATGATGAAAGACCAGGCAAACCACCACCAGGTTCTCATCTGAGTTGAAACATGTTTTTCACCTGAGATCAGAAACACTTGCATTTTAATGAGATGTTTTATAGGTTAACACAACAGCTCACAGAAGCAATGCGATACCATAGAAAACATATAACTGCATAATTCCTTATTGTTTCATTTCAGAAGACGCTGTATCAAAAACTCGGACTTCGTGCTTTATCACAGGTTTGGAACACCTCGGCGGCCTCCTGCTTTCATCTGTTACAGTGTTTGTAACCCGTGATGAAGCACTCCCCATCGTTTTTGATATTACGTCAAACGTTATTATGACAAACTTACCTTTGTATTCAATGTATGATTGACTTCTATGAGATTGCTTATCAGCTGGTTATCTCTTTTTTGCAATGCTTCGCTTGTGCTGTTTATTTCGCTTCTCAAAGTTACATAATTTTCATAAACCTTAAATTGAAAGAAGAATGTAACAAAACGTTTTGTTTGTTTGCTTGCTTGTTTTTTGTTCCAAATTGTGTTATGCTATTTTCCATATTTTAAAAAAAGACTGAAAAAGAATTGCCACTTTGTTTTCTTTGCTTTTCTTTTCTTTTCGCTTCTTTTCTTTGTGTTTTGTTGTTCTTCTACCTCTTCACCTCGTATATTTTGATTACCAACAGGCCTTAAAAATCTTAAAATTGACTGAAATATCATCAATACATGCCGGGTCAGCTTGAAACTATAATGAATTCTATCTATTAAAACGTTTCGAGGCTTAATTAATTTAAAACTAGTAATTGCAAATCGTATCACTGCTACTGATACAGTGTACCAGTTTTTTAAAAGGGCTTTCTATATTCCTGTTATAAACCCCATCGGAAATATGCCCCTCCGTATATATTCCCGTCCTAAAATCCCTAACGAAGATGTTTAAGCCCAGGGCTTACAAGCGGCACTTTACGAAAACCATTTTTCTTTGTACAGAAAAAAAAATATATATATATAAAAAAAGAACAAAAAATGGTGTGCTATGTCCAAGTGATTGCTCAAGACCAGATGTGCTTTTTCGTTCTGTTATAAGCAGCATACGCAAATTTAAAAAGCTGTATTCAAATTTCCTCAAATCCTGGCGAGAATATTTGCATACTTATCTTCTTTTTACTTAATTCTCTGAATACCGGCCAATGATAGAGACGCAGTTGCTTGTTGCGTTAAAAAAAGGGTCTTCTTGACAGTCTATAATGAAATGCTAGAAGGAATTAATTGAATGGTACCTTTGCTGCGAGAGTCACGTTTATAGACAATAAAGTGTGTCTTATCTCCGTGTCTACTCCTACAAGCTCGGTTTTTGTAGAATTGAGGGCTGTCAACAGTTCGTTTTTATTAGCCGATATCTGTAATTATAAGAAAAGCAAAAAGTCACTTTTTAGTTTGACTTTATTATTATTATTATTATTATTATTATTATTATTATTATTATTATTATTATTATTATTATTATTATTATTATTATTATTATTATTATTATTATACTTTGTTCCACTATCTGTCTTCTCGTTGGCTTAGAGACTACATTTATTTTTGGAAATCAGCGCAACCTACAGATTCTAATACTTAGTTATCTGTGAAAGGTTTGAACCCAGGAGTCATTTCAAGAGTAGGATGAGTTTGATCGTCCGGGTGAACGTAGTCCTGAATAGGACTGTTGTTGTTGACAGTGACTGACGTTTCGACAACCTGTGCGGTAGTCATCTTCAGAGTCAAACTGAATTGTATCACGTCAGTTGACGGTATTATACTCTGGTTATTGATTTGATTGGTCAATTACGTCGTGATGTTATTGGTGGTCTGTCAGGTAAGCCGTGATGTTATTGGCTATTAATATCATAGGTGACGAATTACTCCTTAATTTTGGCGCGAAATTTCAGCGTTAATTTGTAATTTCACATGTGAAATTACTAAATTGCCATGGCAACCTGCCGTACGTCTCCGTTTTAAGATGGCGACAAAGTTTTAAAATGTCATGAATGAAGATGTCAGGGCAAAAAAAGATGCTTTAGAAAACCTGAACACACGAAAGAGCACATCAAGAAGGATTCTTAGAGGTATGTTGTCGAAAAATTCTGAAAACTTAAGCCAAATTTCAACTCTAAACGTTTGAGAAAGTGGAGTTCACGATCGATCGATCCAGGATAAACAAGTCAAAAATCCTCGATTGCTAAAGTAATTCGTCACCCATGATATTAATAGGTAATCAAATGGTATACTCGTGAAATTAGGGAATAATTTCACTTGCGTTTTGTCCAAATCCTAATAATTTCGCTCGCCTAAAGGCTAGGGAAATTATAAGGATTTGGACAAAACGCAAGTGAAATTATTCCCTAATTTCACTCGTCACCATTTGATTACACATACGAAGACTCGTAATCAGTAATTGGTGCGTTTCGATCCGTCTATTGTCACAGTTAAACAGTCGGCTATTGTTAAACAAATTGTCATTCTCTCGTAGTTATTTTTGCTTGATCTCGTCAATAAGTCGTTTGTACGGCGCTGGTAACTGTTGGCTACGATTCGGTGGCGTTTGTTCTAAGTTAGTAAACCAGCTTTCTAAAGTTAGACGTTGATAGTAGTCTGTAGAATACGTTATACATGTCGCAGAGTCCCAGTCAATTTGATGTTTCGTCTTTAAATGGTGCTCAGCAATGTGATTGTTGACGTCACCATTCTTCGTAGCTCGTTTGTGTTCGGTCAGTCGCGTGCTTAGGTTTCTGCCGGATTCACCAATGTAAGAAGCCTGGCAGTCGCAGCATTTGATCTTGTATACTGCTCCCTGTCTGTCCTCCAGTTTGTCTTTGTCCTTGACATTAGTAAGCAGTCGCCGTAAAGTGGTTATCTATAAGTTACTTATCTGTATGTTGCGCACGCAATGCATGATTTTCAAGAGCAATGTCAAACTGTGTTCCATGCAATGCTATGTTGCCCTTCCATGTATTTTCTTCAAAACAATGAGTAATAAAACAATTGCTATGTTCGGGTTTTGTTATATCCGAAATAATCAAGGTCGAGGTAAGTGTAATCAGCCAGTTATTATAGGAGCCGAAGGCGGGGGCTGATAACACTTACCTCGACCTTCATAATTAACATTTATTTCACGAGTACGCGTTGGACATGAGATGGTAGATAGCCAACGAGGCCCGTAGTGCCGAGTTGGCTATAACCATCTCATATCCAACAAACGCGAGTGGAATAAGTGTTTAATTAAAAACGCCCACAAAACCTCGAGAATTCTTCCCGACTTTATTTGTAAAAACAACCGATTTTCAGCATGTTTTTAATTTTGAGCAGACGCGTTCAGTTACCATATTTGATGTATCCCGACACGAAGTCGAAGGAAACAGCACGACTCGAGGAAAAACAAAACTGACTGGTTTCCCGAGGAACCTGACATGAAGTGTTTTGTTATATTTTTAGACTTTCACTTCAACAGCAACAAAAGAATAACCGGAGCGAATCAAAACAGTCGATTCAGTACTTAAAAAAACACAAATTCATTTTTGCGCAAAACCACCAAATGAATGATTTACAAAGCACCTTCCGTATATTATCTGCATCTTTTTCCTCCACTAGCTGCAGTTCCTCCTCTGGGATAATGTAAAGATCCTTGCTTTTTAGCTTGAGGCATCGTGAAGTGAAACACCACTCTTTTTATGCGATGCGGTTATGAATCGAATATCGCGTGTAACCATGCTAATCAGCTTCCATATCTGCTATTAATCTCGAGCTGTTCCCACAACTCCTACACCACGTTTTTCTGTTGTTATTTCTGAAACAATTAAACTTACCTCTATAGTTATGTTCGTCACTGTTTCATTGAGTCTGCCAATGTTAACTTGAGAAGTCGTCAGAGATGTTGACAACAGATTTGTGACAGAGTCGAGTATATCAATCTAATTCAAAATTTGAGACAGGCAATTTAACTAAACACAATTTTGATAGTTCATTATTTGCATTCTTTCCTTTCCTTTTCTAAAGCCCAAGAAATATCAGATCATTATAAGTTTTCTGAAAAACTGCCATCTACCCCTCCCATAAGCCAACATTAACACTCTTTTTTCACTGAGGGCAACTTAAGGGAAGGGTAGGTAGGCAGTTTCCCAGAAACGTACAATGATCCGAAGTATTATTGTTCTTTCTCAAAAGATATACAGTACATTTCAAAAAAAGGATCGATAAGTTAATTATCTTTGATATCGTTTGCCTATGACATTTCCATACATGTTATCTTATTATAGAAACTATTAGGCTCCACAATTCTAGTGTTTAAGGTAAAAGGTTAGAGGTTTGTGTATAGTGGAAAGAGCACTTAGCTTATATATATCGAGCTAGATTGCAGACTCTCCGCTCAAATAATTAGAAACACTGAAATGATCTAAACAGAACATAACAGGATTAAAGACCCCATGCAAAAGGCAGTAGACAAATCTATTGGCTATATTTACAAGCGTGGCCGTGGATTTGAAATCAGGACGGCCGAGAACAAATCCAGCCGATTAAGTGTCCAGAGCCAGACTCGAACACGGAACCACGGTATTAGGATTCCAACGCGTCGTTGGCCACGCTGCCTTCTTAGGACTGTCTATAGATACGCTTACCATTAACATACTATAAGCTACTGTATATAACAATAACTGATGCTTATGCATACCCTGTTTTTGAGAGTGGAGTTAACTTCCTCCAAAGTAGCCTGTATATCTGAATCTGCTGCTAATAGCTCGATTTTTGTTTTGTTAAGATCAGCGGTCAACAGTCCCACTTTTAAGGATATCTGTAAAGAAAAAATGTCATTATTAAGGCTTCTTTTTTTGAAATGTTATGAAATAACTGCTAGGGTTGGTAATTAGCGTCACTTACCATTTACATTGGAAAACCGGAAATTGCGATTGGAAAAAACAAATGGTTTGCGCCATTTTTGGGAGGCAAGCTTAAGGAAATTTCGGCTGTGATTTGAGGCGATTTAATTTTTGTACTCTTTTTAGTCTGTTCAGCTGATTTGGATATACCTTGTAGCGGGTTGTTCTTCAACCGAGTCAAATTTTATAGTTTTATCAAGTTTATACACAAGATTCCCACCCGGATGGTTTACGTAAATGGTAATTAAGCGCCCCAAGTTCCACGTCTTGGGGAGCGTTTAAAGAATTTTCTCGACAAACCTGATCTTTTAATGTCTGATTAAGGTGATTAACGTCGAACAGTAAAGCGGAGACCGACGATTGCAATGTGACATCAGTAACATTCAAGTCAAATTTTAATGCTTTTATATCGCGATCCAGCTGTAAAAAAAAATAAATAAATAAAATTAAAAATAAAATTAATTGAACAAAGATTAACTTTGGGATCATATAAGTGCCATCATCATCATCACCGCCATCGTCATCATCATCAGTATCGCGCAAAAGACCTGGAAAGGATTTCTCTTTTCCTTTCCCGCGATCCCTTGACGGAACCAAATACGCTCCAGTCGCTCTTCACCACAAATTCGCTAGAACGGCCCTGTGTAAGATGTAAGAATAGTAAGGTGTCCGACAAAATTAAATCAAGACGTTGGCTAACAAATTAACTTTCCTTAACAATGACAATGATGTTGTAATGACGTCATTTATTATCAAAGAAGGCGGGAGGGGGGAGAGGTTTCCAGAAGCTCCCGGTCTAAGTAGGGTTAAATATGAGGCCCGAATACACCCTCTCAAACTTATTAGTTATTCATGCTGGGAAAGGACGATGAATGTCGACCATTTGGGTCAGGTGCATAAATCTTAATACATGATGAAACACCAGGGAAACCACCACCAGGTTTTCATCTGAGTTGAAACATGTTTTTCGCCTGAGATCAGAAACTCTTGCATTTTAATGAGATGTTTTATAGATTAACATAACAACTCACAGAAGCAATGCGATACCATAGAAAACATGTAACTGCATAATTCCTTATTGTTTCATTTCAGAAGACGCTGTATCAAAAACTCGGACATCGTGCTTTATCAGACCGTTACATAATTTTGATAAACCTTAAGAGCGTGTCTCCGTAAAAACCGACCAGTGATTTTGGATCAAAAAATTAATTTCCCTTATATTCTGGGATATTAAAGCCTCCACCTTAGTAGTTGCAAAAATGCATTTCGTTTGACCGAAAGTGATAAATATATTTTTTTACGAATTTTTGAATTTCCGGGCGGTCAGCGCCGGTGCCATAGCCGTTCAAAGTGCAAAAAACGCTAATATTGACCGCACTCTAGAAAACAAACCCCTGGCTCAAAAAGACTGATTTTCTTCTCCGTATACAGATACACCACTGTAGATTTCCTAGCCATATCACAGTTCCGAATTATTTGTTTATTTCAACGGCAATGATTTTTTCCCCAGCACGGTTTCCGGCTTTCCATCAAAACACGAAAGTAGCTCAACTTTGAGGGTAATTTTAAAAAGTGTGGCATCTGTCTGAACTTCGCTATCTGTATGACTACAATCTAGGAATGATAGTAAAACACAAAAAGGAATAACATTTTTGTGCTCTCCACGTTTTCAGAAGAGACCGCCGTTTGAATTTCCAGAAATTTCGTAAACTTGATAATTAACGAACACTCGCCTTGTCGATCTGCTTGTCAAAGTCCAACTTCATTTGATGGCTCGATGGGTCTTATCCAAGTTCTTTCACATTTTAAGGTTATTTCTCAATCATCTGAAACTATATTGGCCGTTGATTCCATGTCCTTTGTCCGTTTAAAGAAGTTATCTTGTTTATAAAATGGCAGTATCCGAGAGCGTGACTGGTTCGTGACACCGTCCTGAAAGGTCTTTTGCTAAAATTAGTTGGATGCAATCTTGTTCATTGAGATTACTCTTCAAGACATCGCGGGGAAATTTCTAGAGCAAATAAAACACTTTTCTTTGCAAATAAAACGCGATGAGTCGCTAACAAGGCGATTTAACCCAGTTCAGATTAAAGCTGAAATATGCGTGACTTGATTTCATCCCCAGTCCTCCTGTACTGGACACAAAACAAACAAGGGGGAAAAATGGCTACTGATACAGTAAAGTGTTCTTTCTCGGGCTTCGGAAAATCTAGTTGTGGAGGTTTTCGAGGTTCGGATACAGTATGTAGGTTGCGAGAATGCCAGGAAGATATAACGATTCACTTGAAGACATGCCATCTTTCAAAACTCTCTAGAATGATGGAGTACGAACTGATACTAGTCAGGGCGGGGCTATTCGATGTGCCAAAACACCGGCAAGAAGAAATGTTCGTGTGTCCAAAACACAGACATAATTTGGGTCGCAACTGGCGTCCTTTGAGGACATGTCGATATCCTCTTCATTCAGGAGCAAGGAAAAAGCTAAAAAATGATCATGTTATCAACTTGGAGATGTCCAAGAATATTCACGCAATTTTTGGAATCACAATTCCCATTGGGTCAGCTAAGCATTCTACTACACAATATTTTACGTTTTCCCTTTTTTGAGGAGCAACGATTGACTCAGTTGGTTATTGCGTAGCCCTTGGAGTCTTCTGTGTGAGAGGTCTTGAGATTGATGTCCATGACCAGGTGTGAGAAATTCTTTCCGTGTAGCTTCAAGTAGCTTTAAATACCAGTAAAACGGAGTACTGATGAAGAGGGGGTTTAAAAAGGTTTGTCTTTCAGATAATGATGAAATGATCATTTCGAAGTACCGACGTATGTGAGGCTCCTTTACTTTTTAACTTTCAATAGAATAAAAGAACTCATAAAACCAAGGTAAATATCATGGTGAAGTATTCCGAATTGTGTAACAAACTTTAAATCTAATTATAAATAAAGACTAAAAGAGAAGGTCGAGGGAATAAGTATTCAACGTTGTTGTAAAACCTTGAAAAGGAATCGTTCTATAAGGTGTTTATTTTTCCGGCTATTTATATCATAACCAGTTATATTTTCTGGCAACAGTGCCACGATGTAAGTGTAGAAATCTTGGATTGAGTAAATAATGTATCGGGCAACCCCCCGGGCATTTGACTTTTTTGAAAGTTATCGTTCAAATTCCCCCCTACCCGGGTCAAATGCCATTCAAATGCCCCACACTGGGGTCCATTCAGGTGATCAAATGCCCCCACCCCGGGGACATTTCACAGGCACAAAAATGACAGAAGGACGGCGGAAACACCTTCAGTTGTCGAACAAAATAATTATAAATATAACAAAAACTGAGAAACACTGTTAGCGTATTTACTACGAACAAAAGTCTCGTGCAAAACGGCGGAAATCGCTGCTACAACGTCACTGAATGCTCAGCTTTTCTTTCTTCATGCAACATACAAAGCGTTATATAAAAAAGATCCCACCTATTGAGATTACTGCATCATGACCATTTCACTGACATGCATCATCGTTCACCTCATTAATTAACATACTTGCAGTAGGTCAAAGTAGATGACCTGAGCTTTTTATCTTATTTTATTTATGTTGTTGCTGATTGAATCGCCGATATAGGTACTGTATTTCATTGTAAACACAACAATAAAATACATTCATACATTCAAAGCCTGAATCCAATATTAAAAATTTTAAAATTTAAATACTTCAAATACGGCACAAAGCTTGTTTAAGCTTTTCCTCGCAACCAATTGGCCACAAAGGCACAATCTTTTCCACGAAAATCCTCTAACACCGCGTCCCCCATGATAGCTCGCCATGCCAAAGATTTTACATGAAATCGAGGGTGCAGTTCAAATTCCCCACCCTTAAAGCATGGGGATCAAATTCCCCACCCCATGGAAAACTCTGATAATCAAATTCCCTCCTCCCCGGGACAGCAAAGGTGTCAAATGCCCGGGGTATGCCCGGGGGGGGCATGTTGAAGCTTCGATTTGACCGATACATAACAAGTATGAAATGAACATAGTATAATTAGGACAAGTATATTTGTTACAACACAGATGTTCAAAAATACACAAGTATTCCTGGATTTTTGCGAGATGTAAAAGGTGCTTAGAATGTCTTTACAGGACTGTCTATTTTTTACGTTGATTCATAGCGTTCTATTTTTCAAAGTACGAGATAATTTCAGTAAAGTAGCCTACATGCAAGTGACCCACGAAATTATGCGAAACACTTGGCAATGTTCCCCTTCTTTAAAAACCCTTTTCTGTGACTATCGGGGATTTTGTATTTGAAAAGTTTTTTAACCCTGCTATGTGCTATATCCTGAAAACTATTTTTCCGACACCTCAAGACCTAACCGGGAGATTAAAAATTTTTTGAGTTTATTTTGCAAGTTGTCAATTATCAATCCGATAGATCACAATCAGTGTTGGTTCTAAAAATAAGTTTTACGCTACGAATCGACTTTGACTAAAAGTTAAATTCATCATTGTGATACTTTTTAATGCACAGCAATTTGCACTACTTGTGTCAAGACGCAAAGACAAAAATATGAGGAAAATAAACGTTGGCTGGAGAAAACCACTGAGAGTGAGAAATTAGGAGGACATGAAGAGACAAGGTGTGTTTAAGGTGACTCGACCCAGTTTTTTTTTTTTTGGGGGGGGGTACCATCCTATTTTGAAGCTCTCTGGTATCCTACTTTACTTTTATCGTAAGTTTAACACATAGAATGGATAACATGGATAACATATAGATCAATCTACAATATAACATAAAATTTTTGGCGATCGGAGTAAATGTCACGTGGTTATAATGCCACGCCCCTTTGAGGTCTGAGTCGAAAATCTGCCGGTACCGGCATTTTTTCGTGAAAATTTCTCGGCTGCACATAGTGCGCATTAGTGCCTTGCGCTGAACAGAGTTTCACCAAAAACGCAAAGACCCAATTCGAGAAATTCAGCGGTTTCCAAATTTAGGTCATAATTTATGCGAAAATGATAAGCAAACCTTACACGATTATATCTATATCTTAAAAATTCGTATTTTTTTTTTCTTCAAATTTTTTCAGGGCCACAATTGATTAACTAACTACCCGGACTCTGAATTTCATGGTCATTGAAAAACTGTGACATTGTCTTATATAAGCCCAAACTTGAGTAAACAAGATCAGAAAGGACTGGGCAACAAAATTTACATCAGTGGATGTGGCTGTGGAAAAATCTACACCATTTATGTTAGCGTCCGAATCATCAACTGACGTAGAAACCAGGTAGAAACCCTGCAGATGGGATGGGCACTAAACAAGGCCCACGCAGGTTCCATCCGGTTTTCTCGTGAGGTGAAAGAATATCTCACAGCCAAGTTTGAAACTGGTGAGCGAACTGACCGCAAGGCGGACCTTGACAGGTTGAAAAGGATATGAGAACAGCACGGAATGTGAATGCCAGGGTCCAGTTCAATGAATTTCCGCGCAGCGTGGGGTCCTGGGAAGGACGTGGAAACTGTAGTAGCGTGGCCATGGTTTCTCAATTCTCTTAGCTGAAATGTGTTGAACCATTTTTGTCAGTGTATTTATGTTAAGCTGAAGAAGAAAATTTATCGAAGCATGGCGATTCAATGTTAATTACATCGAACTTAACAGCAAATGTTACGAATCAACGGTGTTACGCTCGCAACTGATAACGCTTCTCCCGGGCGCTCTGTATCACTTTTATACAAACTAGATAAAAGATGCCGTTGAAGGACAGGTTTTAAAAAAAAAAAATCGATGTTTTTAGAGTTAAAGCGGTTACTTCAGGAGAAAAAATATCCTCTACAAAAACCAAGAGGGACATTACAACCTAAGAAGTTAATAAAGCAAGTGAACGAGCTAGTATTTGTTAATTATTACCGTATCAGGTCATCACCCGATGCAGGAGAACTGGGGATGAAATACAAAGTCACGCATTTTTCAAGTTTGTCAGGAGACTGGGTTAAAACGCTTTGTCAGCGACTCATCGCGTCGTATTTGCAAAGAAACGTGTTTTATTTGCCCTAGAAATTTCACTGCGATGTCTTGAAGAGTATAATCTCAATGAAAAGTGTTGCACCCAACTAATCTTAGCAAAAGACCTTTAAGGACGGTGTCACGAACCAGTCACTCTCGCGGATGGCTGCCATTTTATAAACCAGATAACTTCCTTAAACGGACAAAGGACATGGAATCAACGGCCAATATAGTTTCAGATGATTGAGAAATAACCTTAAAATGTGAAAGAACTCGGATAAGATCTATAACGCCATCAAATGAAGTTGGACCTTGACAAGCAGATCGACAGGGCGAGTGTTCGTTAATTATCAAGTTTACGAAATTTCTGGAAATTCAAACGGCGGTCTCTTCTGAAAACGTGGAGAGCACAAAAATGTTATTCCTTTTTGTGTTTTACTATCATTTCTAGATTGTAGTCATACAGATAGCGAAGTTCAGACAGGTGCCACACTTTTTAAAATTACCCTCAAAGTTGAGCTACTTTCGTGTTTTGATGGAAAGCCGAAAACACGTGCTGGGGAAAAAATCATTGCCGTTGAAATAAATAAATAATTCGGAACTGTGATATGGCTAGGAAATCTACAGTGGTGTATCTGTATACGGAAAAGAAAATCAGGCTTTTTGAGCGAGGTGTTCGTTTTCTAGAGCGCGGTCAATATTAGCGATTTTTGCAGTTTGAAAGGCTATGACGCCGGCGCTAATCGTCCGGAAATTCAAAAATTCGTAAAAAAATATATTTATCACTTTCGGTCAAACGAAATGTATTTTTGTAACTACTAAGGTGAAGGCTTTCATATCCCAGAATATAAGGGAAATTAATTCTTTGATCCAAAATCACTGGTCGGTTTTTACGGAGACACGCTCTTGAATTGAAAAAAGAATGTAACAAAACGTTTTGTTTGTTTGTTTGCTTGTTTTTTTTTTTTTGTCTCCAATTGTGTTATGCTATTTTCCATATTTTAAAAAAGATTGGAAAAGAATTGTCACTTTGTTTTGTTTGTTTTTGTTTTCGTTTCGCTTCTTTTCTTTGTGTTTTGTTGTTCTTCTACGTCTCCACCTTGTTTATTTTGATTACCAACAGGAATTAAAAATCTTAAAATTGAATGAAACACATGCCGGGTCAGCTTGAAACTGCAGTCTAGGAATAACTTTTACAGTTTTTATCCGTTTGAGTTCAAACCTTCGGGATGGTAGAACTTTGTATTCCGAGCAATGGTATGTTTTTCGTTATTCGATTGTAACGGTTTTTTGAAGGGAAAATGAAGTCAAATGACTGACAGCAAAATTAAAGTTCAATTAGTGACGTTAACAATAGATAATTTTAAAGAACTTGCCGAGGAGAAACAAATGTGAACATTTTTTTTTAAAGCTTAATTGCTTTAGGATGAGGCGAGCGTGTCATCTGCGCGCTGTAGCGTGTGCAAATCTTTCTTTGTAAAGTATTTTTTCTTTTGAAATAATCCTAGCTAATCCTTTTGCTGAATTAGCTGTTTCCGTCTTAGCTTAATATCATGGATGGTAAAACTTAATTGGCTGTGTTCATGCGTCACTCTGTTTCACACCTCGACATGCGGACACTGGCCCATGAACCAATAGTTTATTTTAAGGCTGTACATTGTATAACAAAACAAAACTTATGCAAAAGAGAGAGCAATAAATTAATACTTTAGGTAAAGCTGATGCCTTTATGTAGGGCTCGAACATATCAAGTAATTTTAAGGCAAATTCACTACCTCTCGAATGCTCTGTCAGTGTTTTTTCCCCCAAAATATAAGAATTTTTCTTTATAAACTTGCTGACACCTTAAAGCCGTAATTATCGAATGATGAATATCGATCCTAAAATACTGACAAACAGAAAAGCTTGTGGCAGTCGTCATAAGTGAACGCAAATCTGGCCCGGGTTGTCCAAACGGTGGATAGGGCGATCCATCGGATCGATCCCTTATCCAGCGGATAAGTAAATAGGGAAACCAATTACGCTATCCACTAGATAAAGATTAATCTGGATAGCGTTATCCACCTTTTGAACAACTGATCTGCAGATATCGAAATGAAATCTACGTATACTGATACCCTGAAGTTAAGACTTTTGTTAACGGCCTCTAAATCGTCCTTTATATCAGCGACATCGGCGACGGCAGCAGTGAGCTCGTTTGCAGTAAAGTTAAGATCCGCGTTTAAATTGCCAATCTCTGCGACTATCTGCAACGTAAAGTTCATTACAATACGGTTTTAGTAAACAGCAATTTAATTATTTTGATAACGTTTCTATTCTAAAATCATGGTCGTGGTGACATGTACGTCAACATTAACGTCATAATGCCATCCAAGTTTTTGAAAAAAAAGCTTTTTACTCGAAAATAAGTTTTAATTCTATTTTTACCCCTGGAATTAGTATATTACACTTAAATTAGCGTTACTTTATCAAATTTGTTACCTTTGATGAAATCCAAGATTTTTGATGACTATAGTTTGAGGAAAAACTTGAGTTAATTTGACCAAATGACAGGTGCTGAATTCAATTTTAAACAGTATTCATTTCTCTCTGAATTGCATATTTCGCATATTTGTTTTTTTGGCTTTCTAAGCATATTGTATTCTCAGATCAAGATTTATATTAAAATTTCCTCGATCTGTACGGGTTTTAAGCAAAATGGAACCATATAAATAATTCAAAATGACGGATCAGAGATAACGGATACTTCCAGTTCCCTTTTTAGTCATAAAGGCCCTTTTTAGTCATAAATGACTTCATCATGACATCTCTTCTATAGTTAAAGATTATCTATATCCTAGCCAACTTCTTGATTTTAGTTAACATCTTAACAATTAAGTATTTTTTGCTTAATGTGTTCTTTTAGGGAAATTTGGATTCTTCCAGTAAATTCAACAATATGCCGCCAATCAAGTTATCACTAGAAATGGAAATGATGAGCATATGTTCTGTGTAATTTTGGTAACCATAGCATTAGCGGCTTTAAAGTTATAGGAGGGGGACCTCTGGAGCGCCCCCCCCCCCCGGTTGCAGGATTAGCGTAAAAGAGCCCGCTTTGAATAGGGTTTAAGAGCTAAAAAAAAAAAGAAAAAGTTTTTTTGGAAAAAGTTGCAAAGAAACCTTTTAAAAGGGCCTTAAAATCTTTGGAAGTTTAAGAAATGATGACCTTGTCAGTGTCTCAACATACCTTATTTTGTAACGTTTGGTTAACGTTTGCGACGATTAAATTCAAGCTATCGATCGCAGATTGTAATACCAGATCGGTACCATTTAATACCGACTGTAATGCCAGTAAGTCACGATCAAGCTGTAGGGAAAAATAAATTACATTTAAAGTGTTAGGCTGCGTGCAAACGGACGCAACATTGTTGACCAACAACTCCCAACATTGTTGGATGTTACATGTTGCGTCCGTTTGCACGCAGCCTAAGGTTGACCAGCTGCCTATTTTGCATGTTGCGTCCGCTGTTGCATGTTGTTGGATGTTGTTGCGCAAAGTTTGAAACCGGTCAAACTTTTCAGCCAACAACTCCCAACATTTCTTTTGTTCCGTGATCACCGAAACGTAGCGCAACAATGTTGGATCCGTTTGCACAGCTCTTCCAACATTGTTGGGGCCACGCACGCTCATTACGCGTGGTTTACAAAGACTTATGGGTTGTATCCTTTCCACGATGCACTGCATGTCCCAACTTTGTTGGGAGTTGTTGCATCCGTTTGCACACCACTGCCAACACGCACGCAACAACTCCCAGCATTGTTGGCGCAACAATGTTGGGAGTTGTTGCGTCCGTTTGCACGCAGCCTTAGATACAATGTACGGGAGATTAACTTGCGCAACATTTTTCAACACTTTTTTAAAGATCTTCTTCACTTGTTATAACAGTGTATCAAGTTTTTTCCAAAAAATTTATCGGCCAGGAGCCCTCACTTTTACATTAATGTGTTCAATTATTAAGAAAATGGAAGGTTCTAAGAAGATAGAAATCAGTTATAGTATAATTACCCTTAGGCTGATTGTTGTGTTGAACAATCTTATTGAATCATTTATCTCCGCATCATCAGTAATCAGTTGACTTCTTGTTGTGTTAATTTCATTCTCAAGTGCTTCCAACCCACTTTCTGCCTATAAGGTCAAACGGAACATAATAAAAAGTAATCGAACCATATAGATCCAACTCAATTTTTAGGATTTTGAAAATTAGCCCGGTTTGTTGTGAAGATGACTAAAATTCTACGCACTTGGAATATGCAGCTTAAAAGCTGATAAAAATATTCTTTAGATGGCAAGAACCTATTTATTTTCTTCTAGGTATAAAACACTTGAGATATCGGCATGTTTTTAAAGTCGCATTCTAACAAAAAATGTCAATAACTTCGAAAGCCTACTACAGGCTCAGAGCTCTCTAGTTTTATTGTGTGTTTTCACACGACGTCATGGCGGCCATATTTGTGTCCCAAAACAATAAAACGGCGGCCATGTTTGTGTCCCAAACCAGTCCTGTGGGAGTTGAACTCTTTTCTTATGCAAACGCTTTCTTTTGTTCCAGTAAATTTGCATAGATGCTGCCCACGTGAGTGAAAACATAGAATATCTGCAAGTGTAAAGTCAATCGTGACCGAAGAACTCGCTGCACAAAATGCATTCACAGGGGCAGTTTACAATTGAGGATAATGAGAAGAATAAGACAATTGTCATACTTTCTTCATCTTTATCCCAAGTGCTAAACTACCCGGCCGTGCGAATGTGATGACAAGTTTAAAAATGTTGAATAATATACAACTACAAAAGCTTCCAGCGCAACTGAAAATGGAATGTTAGAAGCACTGGAGTTGGTAGCTTTATTCCCCTCAAAACGGAAACCTGCGACGCTAAAAGCTGTTGAGAGTTTTTCGTATATGCTATGTTTTGCTCTGTCAAGGTTGGTTGCGAAAAGAGAGGGACAGACACAAAGTAAGTTTGATGAATGGAAGTTCTTTAATCTTGCCCCGCATTCACCATAAAGTTGTTCTTTTTGTATTGGGAACTGTAATATTGACGTAGGTTTCTGATCGCTTAGTTTTTTTTGGAGTAAAGCTTCTAGCAAGAATACCGTATGTTGCAGATAGGATAGAGATAGTCCTTCGGCATTCTTCCTCTATGCGTTAGCGTTGCATTTTAAGGTTAAATTTGACCCGCGGTTTGTGCGGCGAGTCCTGCAGTCACGATTGACCTCAAACGTGCAAATATAAAACTAGAGAGCTCTGAGGCTTATTTACTGAATTTAGGGAAAAAATGGTCGTAGAGTTTCGAAGTTATTAATATTTTATGTACCAATGCTGTTTTAAATATATGCCGATATCTCAAACGTATTTATTCTTATAAGAAAAAAAGTAATTTTTTCTTAAAATTCTACAATTTTTCATTAAGGATACCAAACATCATAGAAATCGGTTAAATCTTTCCTGCCGAAAAACGCGATTCAGAAACATAAACAACGCGCATATAAATAGGTTCGGGCCACCTTAAACCTTTACTCGGAAATTCAGTCTCGTTAAAAATCAATAAACTAAAAATAGAACATTCTATCATAATAAATATGATTCGATCTATTCCAAGCTAATAACCTAAATTCGATTTTGACTCAACATTACGGCTTTGCAATGACAACTAAAAAACCAGGAGCCGATGGGTTCTTGAAAAAACGCATTTTCCCAAAAAAGGATTCATAAATGGGTACTAATTAAAATTAAAAAGAAAAGAATTTGGCTGTAAATCCATTTTTCTATTTCTACTTTTCTCAGCGGAGCTCTCGCGCGCGAAGCGCCCTAGCGGACACAATGGGTAAGAAAATGAAGTAATCTACCCATCCGAAAAAATTTGGTAATCACGTGACCGTACACGACCGTCCGCCCGAGAGACCGTCCGTCAGCACCACAGGCATACCAATGTAAAATAACTCAATCAACAGGTATGGAAACCCAAACGCAACTCGAGGTTATTTTGGCGGGAAATCGCATAGCCACCGGCGTCTTGTAAAGCAGAGACAACAAAAAGAGTCAATAAAGACGAAAACGGAAAGCGGAAATTGTTTCTGGATCCGTGTTGTCTAAAGTATTAAGCTTAGATAAATTTTCATGTCCACAAATTTGGAATATAGAGCAAGAGAAAGACAGAGAAAAATAGAAAGTGGGCGTAGGCCAGCGAAGCTCAAGGAGAAAAAGGGCGACAGGGATTCGGAGCGAGAGATAAAAAACCGAAGGAGACATTTTTCTGTTGGAAGAACAACATGAAAATTTTGTAGCGGCGGTGACAAAATGAGAAATGCTAGCGGCCACCAATGCAAGGTGAAAATGAGCGGCAGTGAAAAAAAGTAAACGGGAACACGTACGACATTTCCTCCATAAAACGTGTAACTAAGAAGTTTCTGGAAGTTTCACCTTGTATTCGTGTAAAACAGCAGCAAAGAAATGTACAAAAGAAGTGTGCTGCACGTGCAAAGTTGCTTTTGCTAATTAGACCTGCTGTTGTTTTCCACCGTTTTCCGGCGTTGCATGCCTTCGTCGCTTAATTAGGATCACACGATTTTATATTTTGTTTGAACAAACTATAAATATTATCGAGAGCTTCGCTTTTAGCCCTGGCTAAATCGATATATTATTTTTATTGATAATGATATTAATAAAATAATGATATGATAACGATAACCGTGACAAATTGCACAGAGAATACATCCATCGCTCCCGCACTTTTTTTGCCGAAGGTTTAGATAATTTTCAGTGAATTTGTATAGGTAATAGTATGATTTGTAGTGATATTTGGCATAATTACCACGAGTGACATTTCGAAATTGTTATACGTAATTTCACGAGCCGTTAGGCGAATGAAATTTGAGACAATTTTGAAATATCACGAGTGGTATTTATGCCAAATATCACGTACAAATCATGCTATTATTTGTTTATACTACTACCCGCAAAGGTTTGTAATTTTCACATGTAGGTATTTCAAATTAAGCTGAAATACCACTACTCTAAGCCAATCAAATAGCAGAAGTTTCTCATGTAGTAGTATAATAATGGTTACCTTATCATGGAGTGAGGAATTGACATGTTGCAGTTTCCACAGAAGCTCTTCGTCTTTTAGTCGTAGATAAGCAGCTGTATTATTCAACTAAAAAGAGGTAAACTTGTGAAAGTGAGCTCTTCAGAGTATGTGAAAAGCAGTATGAATGTTCTTATTTGCATAATCATGGTGCATCCAATTTTTAGTTTTGCCACTGCTGCTGTTGCCTCAGCTTTTTAGTTCTGACTAAAACAAATTAAGTTACAAGGGCGGCCATTAACAAACATTTAAACAGACATCACTCGCTAAGAAGAATTATTGGCTTACTTTGTGTCATAATCGAGTAAATCAAAACTAATTACTAGTTAGGATTACTGTTGCACTGCCAATTACTATGATCAGATTCAGATCTGTTTAAGATGGACAAATTTGAGCAGCCTCACCTTTGAGTTAAGTGTATCGTTGGCTTTAATAAGAGTGCTCATCAGTGTATTATCTTCATTTTGCAGAGTGACAACATTTCGATCAACCTAGAAAAACAGATTACTTGTTAAAATCCATATTGTGTTAATGTGTGTAGGAGGTGGGTGTGGGTGAGCAGAAGTCTGCTTCCAAGCTTCGATAACAAAGAAGTTAAATAGAGCTTATATTTTCATCCATAAAAAAGGGAAGAGATTGAAACATTTCAGGTCTTCCCTGTCCAAAGGTTAGACAATGCTCTTCATTTGGTAACGTGGTTTACTAGGTACTACCCTTATTTTTTTGCATTTTTGTTGATAGTGCATGTTGATAATGTTCGCTAGCCCCTTAAAAATAAGTAACCTGTAGGTTTAATTGTTTTACATCAATTTATAATCAGCAATGAGTGCACAAGTGTTACCTTTTCATTTATCGAGCTGTTCATCAAGCCAATAGAAGTTTGTAACTTGCGTTCCGACGTTTGCAACTGAACAGTGGTCTCATTGATCTAAGATAATCATTACTAAAAATGTATTTTAAAACTTTAAGCAAACATTATTGGTAGATTTTAGTTGCTGTTGCTGTTGTTGTTGTGATGGAGCTTTTGTCTTCTTCTGTTGTTTGTTTGTTTGATTTTCAAGGGCGGATTTAGGGGTGGGCCCAGGGGATCCCCCCCCCCCTTTTGTGGTTTATTAAATATTTCAGCATTACATGTGCCATATGGAATCCAGGCATTTGCTAAAATTAAGCGTTTAGGATGCACCAGATTGCATCTCAGAAAACTTCAACCCCAAAGTTTTTCCCGGAGGAGCATGCGCCCGAAACTCCCTAGAAAAGTGCGCCGTTCTCAGTGCTGATGGGCGCTATCGAGCCTATATTGCCACTGTATACTATATACTTAGGCAGCCTCTATCACAAAATCCTCCGTCGGCCCCTGTTTTTTGCGCTTGTGCGCGTTTGAGGGGTTAGGAACAGAAAGTGAATAGTAGCATAAACTGATATGAATGAACAATTTACAGCGAAACGAAATGAGCCTCCTTACTCCTCCGCTCTACTCCGCTTCTTTTGTTTTGATGAATAGTTGTTAAGGGAAATAAAACAGACACGATACCTCGCTAGTCAGATTCTCTTTAATTTCTTGCATAGATGCTGACAATTCGTTATCGCTTATCTGGAGCTGGACCCTCGTCATATTTAACTGTGAATTCATAAATGAGGTATATTTTTAACAATTATTCCTCTGAGTCAATAGCCCATGAGACCGAAGGCCGAATGGGCTATTGGTTTTGTTAAGTTTGTGCTGGGAGTGAGAAGCCAACAAGATTTGTATTTGCATCTACATCTCTTGAAAGTTTACATTTTCACTGCCCATTTTGAAATTCGAAAACTTACTTTTGTGGGCCATGTGATGTACAGCTGAATTGTGACATTAGCCGCCAGGTTTTCTCTTTGTCACAAAATATATTTCAACTTTGAATTTATTTTCAGTCTCTTTGTCTGATAAAAAGTAAATAACACGGTGGCTTGAAGATATGAATTTTAATTTCTCGTGTTGAAAAACGTTAACACCACTCGAAAATAAAATTCATATCTTCGCGCAAACCTCTATATATTTTTAGTTATGGCGTAGTTACGAAAACCTGATGTTTATTTGTATTTTCGTAGTTTACATAAACTTTTGAGATAAATATTAGCGATAAAAAATCACGACGTTTCGACCTCTCCGAGGTCATTTTCAAGTGCGATTCAGTGCGATTCAATTCGCGCCAAATTATTTGTTTAGAGTAGTTCTTGTTAACATTGTTTTATTTCCATTGTTTTTTGACTTTATAAATATTTTTAGCACTTTTTACATTTTTACATATTTTATCACATTTTAGCGTTCACCACATTTTTATCTATTATAACTTGTTTTTAACTTACTTATGCTAATTTAGAGAACTTTTATACACTTGAAAATGACCTCGGAGAGGTCGAAACGTCGTGATTTTTTATCGCTAATATTTATCTCAAAATCGATTTCTAAGAAACTACTTATTACATAAACTTACAGTAAAATCTCGTAACGCGACCTCCGTCCTCTTGACCCTCATTGGAACTAACGGTGATGTTACATTACGTAATATTATAAAGGTGCCTTTAAAGTACTAAAATTTGAGCTTTTAATGGCCCTTGTTCACGATACCCAACCTACGTACACGCCCTTTAGGATCAATGGGATAGAAAGCCACAAAGACCGGTCAGGATTGAATAAGATTCATAAGTTAGATAATGCATTTACCTCGTTGAATAAAGTATGGCTGACATTTATTATCCGGTTGATAATGTCGTTATCTGCTGATCCTAGTTCTTTAGCAGTGTCATTTAGCTATCAAGGAAACATTTACGAAGAGATAAGTATCAGGTAAATAATAGTGACACCTGAGTCTCCTCGTAACCATGACCTAGTTAAAGCCTACCTCTGAAGCCAGGTTTGCTTGAACTGCTTCTAGCTTGTTTGTCTTATCAAACTAGCAGATAAGGATTAAAAGAAATAAATAAATGTTACCATATTAAAAAAAAAAAACTTGAATAGACAGTTATGCGCAGAATTCAAGGATGGTGTTTAACAATCGTGGCATGGTGGTGAATAATTCCCTGCTAGCAGAGGTCCTTTACGGCAAAAGAAGAAGGAGGGTAAGGAGAGATCGAGAGACCTCTGCCAGCAGCTGACGCGTTGTTTCATTTAACCGCCGACCACATTTGTGGACGAAACCAACTGGCTTTGAAAACCAGTTTCGTTTAACGTGTGCGTGTGCACACCTGACTAAAACGTAACTGGTTGTTTAGAAACGCCTGCCTAATACATGCTTGATCGGAACACACATCGAGGCCAGGAAGGGGTATATCCCTTTCCTATCATTTTTCTATTTTAATTGATACAGCAAGTAAATTCATTTCACTGTTCAGGTGGCGACAAAAGCTTATGACATAAGTAGGAACATAACCTCAGATCAATTCGAAGTAAGCGCTCGCACTAATAACTATAAGAATGAAAGAAATTTTCCCATTTTCTTGTGCCTGGTGTGTGCTTGTGTCATTGTGTCAAACGTGTAATCCATGGGGACTCACGGATAAGCACCCCCTTGCTCTTTATAGTAGAATATTCCAGGCGCTTAGTGTCTTTGCCTCAGGATTCGAAGGGAACGCTCGCTCAACAAGTTTTAATGAATGCAGATCGACTTCTGAATCAAAACAAAGCATGTTTCCTGGATTTTTTCAAGAAATATACGGGTAGAATTGACCGGAAATCATGAAAGACTACTTCAATGTACGTAATTCAACTTGGCATTAAATAAAAATTCAACCTTTATTTAGTGGAAACTCCCGTGTTTTCTACCGCCCATGGTTTAACGCCTTCCATTTAGTTTAGATGTTTTAGTGAATTGCAAAGTCTGAATCAAGTACCTCACAGATACATAATGAAAAGATCTAAATAAATCAAAATCAAATTGCACAAGTTTAGAAATTTGAAATTAGATTTAGCAAATAGATACTTAGTTTACATCAATTAACCATAAACGCCTTTCAACCATGTTGAAAGGCGTTTAAACCCTTACCAAATCCTGCTGCAACCTTGTGATGTTATACTCTATTTCCTTCATCCTGGCCAATATTTCGTTATCCGATGTAACTCTCTGTGCTGTCACGGTAGCTGCAATGAACAGATCATCGCATTATTCCGCAAGTTGTATAACTAGCTACATGTATAAAAAGGTGATCTCGTATAAACGCCTACTTTAGCTTGTGAACTGCGAACATTGTAAAGGGATAACAAAGGAATTCTGCTGCGCACCATGATTAATAAATACCTCCTCATAACATGTATCCTACATTAGCTGTGTGTTATCGTAGTAGGACGATTTATAACACTGTCTAAATGCTATGGGCTATCAATACCAACCCCAATGCAATTGAGCATCACGACTGCTTTTCTAGAACTCACGACAACTTACAAACTAGACCAGAAAATCCTCCGGTAGCCTACCCTGCAGAAGACGTAATAGTACCAGTTATCACTGTCAAAGAGGAACCCACAAGCTAGGCAGTTGATAGTGGATTCACGTATCTCGGCGACAGACTTTCCAGATATCTGTGAACATCGATGACGACGTCAATGAACGCATTACCAAGACCAGCTCAGCTTTCGGACGACTGCGTGAAAGTGATTGAGCAGGGAGAGGTTCCCTCCTGACTTTAAAACTGAGGGAACGCAAGACAGTAATGTACTGTTCTCACTACTTTCTGCCTGTTAGCCATGGGTAGTCTACGAGCACCACGCCAAATGTGAAAACTACGCTAAAACTGTTAAAGATCACTTGGTTTGACTAAATTCCTGACACCGATCTCTCTCTCTCTCTCTCTTGGCCTGCCAAGCATTCACGTTCAACTCAAAAGAGCCCTGATTAGTTAGGCTTGCCATCTTGTCAGAATGCAATGAGAAAAGCTGGCTCGAAATTCTCTTCCACGGCGAATAAGCGGAGAAGAAACGCTCAAGGGGTGGACAAAAGAAGCGGTACAAGAACTATGCCTGTGTCAAAGGGTCCCTGAAAAGCGTTGACGTTGTTGTTGAAAACTCTGACACCCTGCATAGCAATTGACTGACCAGCCTAGCTATTTTAGGAGAACAGAATAGCAGAGGCTTAGAAGAAGCGCGAGCAACGCGAGCCTAAAGCAATCTTTTTGCCAGCTGTCAGAGAAATTCACCACTTTATTATACTAATATTGTCGGAAATTTTTTAAGTACTGAACCGAGACTTCGCGAAATACGGATTATTTAAGCAATAGACCACACTTTCTTTGGGTTTACCGGCGTGATAACCCACGCGGGATGTTGGGAGAACACGAGAAAAGCTTGTAAATCACGAGCCGAAGGCGAGTGATTTGCAAGCTTTTCGATTGTCTCCCAACATCCCAAGTGGGTTATCACGCCGGTAAACCCATAGAAAGTGTGGTCTATTGCATTTATAAAATAACTTCTAGTAGCATGGAGTCTTTTAGGTAAAAAATGTTTCTAGTACCGTGATCAAGTCACGTCTTCTCTCTAAAGTCATCATAAGCCAATCATAACTCACGATTTAATAGCGTTGAACTTTCTCAAAACTCAGTTCAGTCAAACAACAAATCGCCCCATGTAAGGTAATCCGGAATCCGGAATCCGGAATCCAGGTAATTTTGGTCTGTGGAATCCGGAATCCACGGCTTTGGAATCCGGAATCCAGCTAATGGAATCCGGAATCCAAGCATTGTAATCCAGAATCCAGGTTGCTGGAATCCACTCTGTTGTGATGGTTCCAGGGCCTCTTCTTTTCCTTTAGCGACTGTTGCGTGAAAATCTCATGTCGCAAGGACGCACAACAGGCATGTTCACGCGTGTTTCACTCGCAGGAACATCCCTTGTCATTGTGACATATCGGGTATCAATTTGAAACAATGGTCAAATTATAATGACGTGACAGAATCCCAGGGAGTGATTCATATTACTGTATATTATCGCTCTTTATAAGACACCCTTTCGACCTTTTTCCCCGTTGCGCTTTAGGAGTCGGAGGTTTAGATTCTTTTCCTGTTTGGGCGCAATTGGAACTAATTTTTGGATTTCAGGTAACGTCAAAAGAATAATAATATAAAGTATACTTATTCTTGGCCGTAGTATCAGTAGTCGCGGTGGTTGCAGTTACTGGCTTCTTTCAGGCACATGTCATCAGTGTCACTCAAAGAATGACATGCTGCACGTGGTGTCGACGTGGTGTCTTTCATTCAGTCCAGATTCAATCAGTCGAAATCAGACATCTCGAGAGATCACTTCGAATTTTTTTCTCAATCGATCGTTATCAATCTTTGTCAGCATGGGGAAGCACAAGAAAAAGCATGAGTCGGAAAGGTACGTACGTCTATAAATTCGGTGTTTGTGACTTTGTGATGGAAATGTTTTGGCGGCGTGGTTTTGAATAGATCAGAATGTGTGAAACAGTAATCTAAAACTTCGAGCAGCTATATCTGTCTGTTTCTATCATGTTCAGAATTATGAGCTAACTATCTTGCAAATTTATGTACAGGAGTCCAAGAAAGAAAGAGAGAAAAGCGGAGAAAGAAAAGATTAGTTCAAGGTCTGTGGAGTTGTCGTTGTTTGTTCTATTCGTGTTTTCTGCTCAAAAAGCGGTGGTTGTGCGAACACTTACTGAAGCGTTTCTGTGATCAAAATTATATTCGAAGGTGACAGCGTTTCCATACCATTTACAGACATGCTAATTAAATAGAGCATTTGATCAATGAAACGAACAAACCAAAGTGAATCCAAAGTAAATTATCGAATTTACTTCACCGTAGAGCTCCGGAAATTGCTTGAAAAGGTCTTCTTCGCCCTTGTAGTTTGTGCATGAGAGAAGATAAAGTATGCACAAGACTTTTCCTATTGGTTTGGGCCACTGACTGCGATCCCAAGCAAAAGAGCTTTATGAATTCCATGCTAGCAGACAGGGCGAAGTACCCCTACCAAGTCCCTATTCCTGACTGTCCACACAACATCAAGTCAGTACGTTCTGCAGAGTTTTGGCATTGGATTGACATTGATGGATACCTAGTGAATGTAAGGCTGCTTTTGGTGCTACGTCGAGAATACGAAGACATCAAGAAATCAGTTTCATTGAAAGCAGTTCGAAACAAAGATCGGATGGACGTAGAAACAGCAGTGGAGATTCACCGGAAAGCGATTCAAGATTCCATTTCAGATGAAAGAGTGAGCACAACATTAGTTCCAGAACTGGAATTCAAGCACTGGAAAAAGAACGGGGCCTCTCTTTTAAGCTACCCGGTAAGATTGGCATTCTCCTAAAAGCATAGCAGGCTGTTTATTACCGATAGAAGTCTCCATGCAGTCTTCATGGTTGACATGCACTGTCCAGCAAATGTCACATTAATCGCTGTTGGTGGTGGTCAGCCCGGGCACACTAATGGATATGGCAACAAGGCCAGATTTAGAAACCCAGCTGGTATTGCGGTGAAAGAGAGCGGGAAGCTGTACGTTTGTGACCAAGGAAACGGAAGAGTTAGAGTAGTCAATTTGCGAACGCTTTTCTGTCACGCTTCCCAGATTGTACAAGGGAGCGCCGAAGAAAGCCAAAGTGAGGAAGAAGATTGCGTCGGTAGACGTATCCGTAAAGTCCATGTACACGATCTTTCCCTTATTTCTGAAGGTAATGTACCGGATCTGGTGTCACCATTTGCCATACGTGCGTCTGCAAAGGGTAGCGTTGAACTGTTTGTGTCAGACGTTGGTCTTGGCAAGATTTTTTCAATTTCTGGTGTTGTAGACGATGAGGAAACTAACTGCGTCGGCCAGTTAAATGAATTGTTTTGTTTTGATCGATCTAGTTTATTAACTTCATTAGCCTTAACACGTGACGAGCAATACTTGTTAGTTGGAGACGGGAATGGTTCATGTATTCATCTTTGTCAAGTGAGAGGACGATTGAAACTGAGAACAATTTCGAATATTCCAGGCCTCATGGGTATTGCAGTGACAGATGGTGGAACCGTGTTCTTGTCCTCCAGCAAAGAACACGTACTGTTCAGTTTGAAGGAAGAAGAGATGCTTGGGGGTAAAGAAACCCTAACAAAAGTGTGTGGAGAAACTGCAGGCCATCGTGATGGTGTCCAAAGTCGATGGAACAAGCCTACTGCTTTATGCGTATATCGAAACACTGTTTTCGTATGCGATACCGGTAACGTAGCAATAAGAATGTTGACGTCAGCAAAGGGACTGATCCCCCTGCAAAGTAAGATGGCCCAATGTGCAAACGTGTTCCGACTCGACAAGAAAGCCAAAGAAGAAGACCTACCACGTACATTTGAAGATCATGTGAAATCTGTCGAGGAGTTGGTTGCATTTCTCTCTAACCACGAACAGGAAGCCCTGGAGAGGACGCGCAAGCGAAATACCAACGGTCCCGACATGACCATACCTCGATGCACCCGACAGTCCTCCCTCATAGTGCTAGAATCGCTGACCAGCCTTACCAACACGCTAACGGAGATTGGGCATAGTCACCTTCTGGACAGGATCTGTTTCGAAAGTATGACAACTTTGGGCGTGGAATGCTATTTCAAAGGAATGCGAGCAGACCACGACATGCCTACAGTGGCTAACTGCGCTTACAGAAGAGCGCGCTTCGTGGAAGACGATATGCTGCGCATTTACCAGAAGGATTTCTCATATTTCACTGGGCCCAATTCATATTATCCGGAGAAAATTATCAAAGGTGAACCCCCAAACATCAAGACGCGACCAAACAAGCTGTCAGCAATCACTGAAGGAGCAGGTAGCAAAGAAGAAGACACAAGGCGAGAAACTGTGATGCGAGAATTTGCTAAGGAGTATGGAAGAGGCGTAAGACAGGAAAATGTCCGCTCAAAAACGAAAGAGCTAACTGGCACCCTTCCTTATGCCCTTAGTATGTGTCCCACTACCATCACAACCTCATTAGAGGAAAGCGTTGACGTAACAACAGCCTGCCAAGTTGTGGATGCTAATGTGGCATTGCAGAGTACGGCTGTACGGGTGCAAACCATTTACCAGAAAGACGACATATTGGCAGTAAGGCACAACCGTAGAAGAGAGATCTCACCCTTCTGGTTAGCAGTTCTTCTGGAGGATGTACAAATAGAAGTGAATGGTGGAAATTTTGTGCAGCAAAGAGTATCCCTAAAGTGGCTAAACCAAACAAGTGATTCACTAACATACACCTCCGGTGATGTCTGTAATGGGAATTCCCCCAAGTGCATTCTAACCCGAGTACTCGACTTTTCTTCCGATGGATCAGACATCATTTTAACAACAGAGGAGGATAACAGGCTCTGTCGAATTGCTAATGGGGACTACGGTGACGATGATGACAATGAGAATGAAACTGCACCACCAACTGAGGAGGATGAGGGAGAAGTATCCCTCCCGATAAGACTGCCGGGAGTTAGTTTATCAGGACGGAGAACGACACGGTTTATTCTGAGATAAACGTTTCCGTTGCCTGCGTAGCTTGTAGTATAGTAATTGGACTATCTTCACGCTATTTGTTGGTAAACTGTAACTGAAGTTTTACATTTCTGTGTGGCAATTAAACAATTCGGAGACGAATTATGTTTGAACCTGAAAAGCACTGATTTTGGCAATGTGTACCTCTTTTGTTATTGTTGACGCCGTTGTTATTATTAAAATAAGAATAGCCCTTCCTCGTTAGTATTTCTTCAACGATGTGGACTCAGTGGACTTCAGAAACCGCTCCTATATTCATAATCCTCACGGGTAAGGCCAAGAATTATATTTTATACTTATATTTTATATAAGACAATGTACACTTCGGGTAAAAAAAGAACAAGCTTTTTCGGTGAAAACAAAGTACAAAGGAAACGTTGAAAACCAGAAAATAGAATTTTGAAATCTGGAATCCAGCCACTTATGGAATCCGGAATCCACGGATGTGGAATCCGGAATCCACAGGCATGGAATCCGGAATCCACAGCGTGGAATCCGGAATCCAAGACTCTCTTGGATTACCTTACATGGGGCGAAACAAACAGCAGCTCTTCAAAACACGAGTTTTTGCACTCATTACATGATAACTTACGAAAGCTGTTTTACAGGAAAAGTCAACACAAATTCATGCGAACGTGGAGTAGAAGAATACGTTAATGGTTTGTTTATTACAGAAGTAGAAATTAATTGAACATCAGACTGTACGCCGCTGTATTTTGTTGAGTCGATCCGACGGAACTGGCAGCTATTATAATGGAGGACTTCATTCACTTTTTACAAGCCGCAGTAGTTTAAGATCTGTTTTCTGGACTTTATTATGATTAAGAAATGCTGCGGTAACGACGTGGCCGCATTTGCGAAGTTGTCGCATGTAACTTTATATGCACGTACAATACAGCGACCGATGGAAATATGTCAGTGGTGGAGAAAGGTTTCTTTGCCGTAGCCACATATTGGCGCTAATATTTGTCGATTCGTGAAGTCAGGTGGTTTGAGGTAGGTTATGGCATCGATATCATCGAATAATTTGTGCAAATGTTGGAAAAAACCAGCCCGAAACTCTGACATCTTTCATCATCGTTGGCAGCTTGTTTACAACCTACAGCGGCCAATTTTGTACCATATCTTGATCAGAGATCTCTTTTTGGAACAATTTCTTTCATTAAGGAATTTAATTTTGACATAAAATAAATCAAGAATGCTAAAACCATCCGTTTTGTTGCTGGTTGGCACATGGTTAAGTTTTCCTAGAGACGTTCTACACCAGAAATTCACACAGTTGTTGTCTTTCTCTGCGATTTGGCATCGTCGTGAAATGTAAACTGTTTTCCATCTTTGTACTTTATAACTTCTAAAGCTATGGCAGTAGCGAATTGTGGGGCTCAGTAATAAAATGTGGAAACCAACGCTTTTAATATTAAGAAGGGCTGGGTAAGTAACTTGTTCTGTTTTTTGGCCGTTCTAAATCGTCGTTCGCAGATCAATCCGGTTTTGTTTATGGCTCTGCCTTTTTCTATGGTTTTACCGGTATAATAAACCATAGGTTTTTAACCAATCAGATCACGCGTACTATCTCAGTTATTTTATAAAGTGTAATATTAACACCAAGTATGCTACTCATCCGCCCATTCCGATACATTTGTGTTTGTGTGTTTTTCTGATGTTCAATGCATTTTCTGCTCTTAAACAAACACTCCACACAGGATGTTGCCTCTTCCCATTGAAATTTCAGCTAAAGTTTATTTAATTTTGGGAGTCGGTTACAAGTGGATTCTGCGGAATTGTGAACATTAATACCTTTTTTGGTGCCCAAATTTGCTTTCATATTACTCCTACCATTAGAAACTAATCATTGTTAGTAGTTACACAAGTATACGCGCATGGGCATGTCTAAGCCAATTGAAATTAAGCCTTATGACTAAATTCAAAGTACTTAGGACAGCATTCCAGACGTGAAAAAAATAGCCTTTTCTTTTTACCTTTTTACTCATTTTTGTACCAAGCAACGCTACTCGTTGTTTCTAATAACCTAGAACATGATTTCCTTTCTAAACTACCCTAAGTTTTGCAAGTTATGCAAAACATGTCGAAGGTATCTTCTAAAAAGTCTAAAATAATCAAAAAATTATATAAAAAAATCCCACAGGTGATGGTAACAGAACTATCAGCATTGTTTTCATTAATATTGTTTTTGCTATCATCACTGTGATATTAAACTACTGATCGTATAAGTCAAACAACCTAGCGGGGTTACTCATCACGCGATTTGTTTACTAATAAAAACAAAGCTCGCACGTTTTGTACTGCTGAAAAAAAAATATTAAAAATCATGAAAAATAGAGAAAATGTTACAAACCAAAAACCTAACGATGGATACATTTCCGTATCCTTTTTTTAAAATTCTTATTTATATGGAATAATCACTGAGAACCAAGCAATTAAATTGTAACGTCTAAACTTCAAAGGGACCTTACTTTGGATAAAAGCAGAACCTGAAAAATCTTCCGAGCGCTAGCTTTCCTTTATGGAGCAAGCCTAAACACTCACCTATTTGGCCCTCATTGCAGCCGCATTTGTAGTGTATTTTTCCGAAAAACATCAACAAATTTAGCACCAATGCAGCAATGGATATGACGAGCAAGAGGGCAACTAGCGTTGATAGGGCTCGATTTGATCCATGAGTTGTAACAACCTTGTCGTAATCATAACTTGACTGCCCTTGTTGCTTCCATGGGTCATCATAAGGCTTCGTATGCCCAATTTCTTCTTCAACATGGTACGTGATTTGTCTTTTCATTGGGGTGGACATAGATTGCTTCTCGTCATCTTCGTAAACCCAATCTTCAAAGGTTGGATTGACGACGATTCGTCCTCCTGTGGCGTGTATTATTAGTTTTCTTTTTTTCCGGTGTCGAAGCCCAAATACACTTCAGCACTAAAATGAATCTTGTCGATGAATGTATTTGTTTTTTTGCAGCTGCAAATATTCTAATTGTGTATTCAGTTATTTAGAGTAAAGTTCATTATGTAAGGAACGGTTACGCTTGAATTCCTTTTTTAATTGAGATGACATCAATATCGTTGCCCTACAAAATTATTTTTCTTTTTTTTAACTTGAACGCACTATCAGCATCTTGAAGTTTGGCAAGCGAAACATATTAAATTAAGATCAAAGAAACAGTGCGCATATAATTCCAGTCTGATGATAACGAACTGATGAGGCCAAGAGGCAACCAAACCTAGCGTTTCGATCAGTGTGTCTATGTTTGTCGGAATTAAAGTAACTGTGCAGAAAGCCTCTTTTAATTCAAAATTATTTGGCATTAAGGTATTAGCATTGTTTGGGGCTAAAGGATTATTGGGGATTACTAAGGTAACAATATTATTGTTTCCTTTTAAAAATGACGTAATGTGCAAGTTGGAACATGAGATGGCTGCCTAATTATTTAACCTTTAGATCCACATACAAATTCTCCACAACGACCACCATTCATTTGCCTAGAATTCGTTAAAATAATTTGATACAAGATCAAACAATTTCTGCTTGACTTATCGTGATAATTTTCAATAACTTGTTAGTTGATTGTTTATTAATATTGTTAGGAGAAAAAGAAATAGGAACAATAAAAAAGTTCCGAATTCAAGCTTTCAATCGTTTACACCAACTCGTGACACAAAAAAAATACAATGTAGACTTCAGACAATTCAACTGCCTAGTATGCTTTATTCATTTTCTTTTTTTTCTTGCATGCATGGTTTGGTCGCTCTTTTAAAGTTGAAGAACCTGGAGTGACAGCCGATGGTAAACTATATAAGTGGGCATGAAGTACAATTAATATTCCGCCGCTGCGCCAATGACTGGAACCAAGGTTAAGTTTCCCATAAAGTTTCTTGAAATCATCCGTTTGTTGTATGCTGACTCTAAAAGGCAGTAGCGCATAAGATCTATTAAAAGCGTTTAGTATCTCCAAAAATCTTGGACGGCCTTGCACTTTTAAAGCTTGATCCAACGGCCGTGAAATTAAGCACGTTTGAAGCCTTTATCACATTTTTTTTTTCTAAGTTCAAAGGAGTAATATCACCTAGCGCTTCTGCGGCGAATGCATGATACAAGTGACGGATATCAAAGAAGGCGGCTAACGTACCATAGACTTGACGGAAACGTATTGTGGCGGAGTTGATCAAATTTATGTTATTTATGTTTCGACACCCCACTTGAAATTTTTACTACTTTTTTTTTCGTTAGTTCGTTGGTGTAAATTAATTTACGAATACTGCATCAAACGAGCAATAGTCATACATTAGTTCCCCAAGGACGATGAGAGATGTTAGTCAATTTTTGCTACGGAGATGATCGTGTCAAGCACAAGCTATTCATTAGGGCCCATACTTGACTTGGTTCTAGAATAAGGTGTTACCTTTAGAACCTAATTTCATTTTGTTTATTATAAATATCTATCAGTTATAAATTTTTTTTCTTACGTTGGTTCTGGTCAAGTTCGCCCCCGCAACCTAACCACCCCTGCACGTTCTGTTTAAAGGTTAGACGATGTTAATTTAAAGCCTTGAAACAAATTAAAAACCTTGTTTACTCATGCTCAGCGGCATAAATCTGTCTTTGTTTGCATCATTTCAACTATTCTTTAAACAAAGATGAAACAAAGTTGAATTTATTATGTTTGTGCCAGTACACTTTTAACCACTCTCATCTTTTCTATTTCTAAATGTTGTCTACGTAAACCTTCAAAAATGCGCTACACCTCACTTGTTTGTAGCATTAAAGTAGGCGCTTATTTCAAAAAAAAAAAAATGGTTATATCGCAAGTTCAGTGAGTTGGGGAGTGTTTATTTTTTTACTAGGCTCCTAAAAGTTCAGTGAATTGTTTTAAAACTCACTTCGTCTAGCTAACTCGACGTTAAATTCCCCATGTCATCAAAATACTCGACAATTGGGTTAAAAAAAATGTACCCAGTTTGATATCTAAGCCTTTAGATGGCTGATATTTCTTCCGTAAAATTTTAAGGTTGAGTGATGTTGATTTGCATATAACTATTTAAACAATATATCCACTTAAAGAATCCGTCGTCGCTCTAACCTTGGATGCCTGAAGGGCCGATCTTGTTTGCTTTTTAATTACGGAAACGTCTCATTAAAAAATGCTTAACACATTCTTTGTTTTCATAACAGGAAGGCAAGTTATTGAAACTTGCTGAACATCATTGTCAATAACCAATTCCGGTCGCGGAAACAATCTAGCTTCTTGAGACCATTTTTCGCCAGAAGAGAGACTGTAATATGGCTTTGTTAATGCAATCGCCTCGGCCACCCAGGCCTCCAAGACCAACGCCAGGCAAGACGAACCTGTTTGTTTTAAATCCTGTATTCCAAAACTGGTGTCAGGATGGTAGGGAAAACGAAAAGGCGTTGGGGCTTGTTCCATCTCGTGGCGGTGGTCCACGCTCGCATAAAAACACAAGCACAGAACCAAACCACTGCAATTTATCTCATGGACAAGCTAACGGCCATAAGTTACACTATCGCGGCTATGGTGTACACGAGAAAAACACAGTATCAGGAGAAAGCTTGAATCTCCCTAGCCAGCAATTTCAGAAAAATACTAACAATACAGACTTTGCTGAGTCAAAAAAGTATGGCCCAAGTCGTACAGTAATACTGCTAATTGCACTTTCATGGCTTGTTTCGATCACAGCCCTTTTGTTAACAGTCATGGTTATTTTTGACAAAATAGGGAGTCCTTGTGGATGCTCGGGGACTCAAGGTAAGCGAAACATAATCGCTGTTGTTGTTGTCTTTGTTCTTACAGCTTTTCTTATTAATTTTTTAGGCGTGGAATTGTGAGTTTTTATTTTTTTGTTCTTGGTTTTGTTTTGTTTTTCTTAGGAAAATAAGTATAAAGTTAAAAAAATTAAAATCAAAATTATTGCAATCCTAATTAAATCAAGTTTCAAGTGAAAGTTAAGAGAAAAAGTAATCTTTTTCCACTGTTACCTAGCTTGCAACCACAGAAAAGAAGTAACTAATTAGATAGCTTTGTTGGATCTATAGCATCGTTTTTCACCCAAAGATAAATTAAACGTTTGGAAACACTTCCAGGCTCCTGGCACTAGCGACGGTCAGGAAATATTGAGTGGCAAGAGTTGAAAAATCGATTTCTTTCTTTTTTTGTCCATAGATAAGCTTGAGGTAGATAAGAAACGTGATGTAACTTGTTTCCGCTACAAGCCTTTTTAATTTTCTTTTCGGTTTTCCTTATGTTCGAAAACAAAAGCTGCACTTTCCATCAACAGACCAACTCTTTTTCTTTCACTGGAAGGTTACTTTCGGGAAAATAGTGAGACTCGTCGAACTGGAATAGTTCTTAAATGAGGAATAGGTTTTCACGATAACGAAAACTTAGGTTTATTACTCATTTTCGGACGCAATATTTAACATGTGGTATTAAACTCCAGATTCTCTTCATCCTAGTTAGATCATTAGACACTCATCTAAAACATAGCTTGAAATAACTGGGTTATACGTAACTTGTCAACATTGAAAAAAAAAATTGGGTTTCACGACTACTCTAGGGCGATGCCGAGCCCTTTTTTTGTGGTTTAGGTAGAGACTACTAAAATTATTACAAAAGAGTAATATCAGCTTAACGACACTTTGCCGTGAGGAGAATTTACTAGGTAACATGGCAGGCTTATAGCTTACAAAAATTTCTGGCATGAACGCACTACCCATATTCCATGACTAGTAGTTTGTACAAATTTGCGCTCTAGATCGGAACTAGAAGCAGTAATTCAAAACTCCCCAACAAGTTTTAAATTATTAATTATGACCGGGAGGCATGGACTTCTTCAGGCATCGAAAAATTAACACGAGCATAATTCTTACAAATAAAAAGGGGCGTCAAATAATGACTTCCGACTTAAAAATATTCTGTCGAGACAAGCAGCCGTAAGGGAAAGTTCGTGCAACAAAAACGACTTAATTGTCCCCGCCTTCCTTGTACAAATAAACAAGGAGGCGGCTAATTAACTAACAGTTAATTGTTCAAAAACGCCGTCAGGATCATTGAAACGATGAAGACGATATATAACTCAAATAAAGTTATTAACAAAGCTTACTAATTCTAAAGGCACATCTTATTACATGCATTTAACGCAAACTGAGATTTGTTCCAGTGCCGCCATCCTTACGGTAATTTAGTCAGGCTTAAGGCGATGAGTATAATTGATGCATCCGATAGAATGTTAGGCAGTAGGACACCTTATCAGTGTGCTAGGCCAGAACAGTTCCAGCGTCTAAGTTTCGTAATTGCAAATTGTTAGAAATTTTTGTGTGAGTTTATTAACAAGTTTGGGTGCTAATGAAGGCAGACTTTGCTTCTTTAGTTCAGGGTCAATAATTGAAATAGACAAGTCATTTCGCCGCTTTCGTAACAAAGGCATTCCGCGGTTCAAGTTAAAGGCTTCACCGAGACTATTAACAAATTAATAATCACAGTTTTATTCTTAACTAGGTTAATAGGCTCTAATGCTATAATGATATGCTGCGGCCAAAACGTGGATTAAAAAATCTACACTTGCACCGTCATCCGCATACGGCTGACAACAAAAAAGTGCTTTTGTTGTTTTTGTTGCTGCTGTTGATTTGGATACTATGAAGCCAGTTGTGCTCTGCAAAGTATCAGTAGAAAGATCCAGTTCAAGACAAATGAAACAAATTTCAATAATAAAAACAAACAATAACTACCTAAAAAAAAAACCTTTAGGGCCTGAAAAAATATCTATTATGGGAATAGAAAATGGCTATTATTTTTAAAACGTAGCGAATGAAAAGTTATGTGGTAACTTACTTGACTTGCAACGAAATAATCATCATTTCAGAGGATTGAATAGACTAGTATTCTCTCATTCCAATTATGTTACTAGCATTATTAATTTTCTTACCATGGATATTTTTGTTTTGCATGTTTTCGTAACTACTGAGTTGTATTGTTAGTTCCTCCTCAGGTGCAACAGGCGAACTCAAATCAAAACAATGAACTTCTAGCGAAGATGAAATTTCTAGAGGAAAAGGTGTCCAATCACCATGATGCCTTGGTAAGGAATTTTAGTAGTTTTAATTCAAATACCCTGTAACAATATTATCAAATAAAACTAGCACCGTTTACTGGAAAAGAGAACTTACGGTCGAAGGTACTGTGAAACTACACGTTACTAAGAATGCTTGAAATAAACTCTTTTCATCTAAACTTTTGCTTGCATACAGTCGCGGGGACAGTACCTTATAAATAACTATAATTATACTACTACATGAGAAATTTCTGCAATTTGATTGGCTTAGAGCAGTGGTATTTCAGCTTAATTTGAAATACCTACATGTGAAATTTACAAACCTTTTGCGGGTAGTAGTATAAACAAATAATAGCATGATTTGTACGTATTATTTGGCATGAATACCACTCGCGATATTTCAAAATTGTCTCAAATTTATATATAACAATTTTAAAATATCACTCTTGGTATTCATGCCAAATA
The DNA here is from genome assembly GCA_964035705.1 of Porites rus. NCBI lineage: Eukaryota > Metazoa > Cnidaria > Anthozoa > Scleractinia > Poritidae > Porites > Porites rus. Next base: position 24,970,724 of record OZ037998.1, on the reverse strand, counting down.
TCACTTCAAATAATGCTATTACCTATACTAATTATTCATTCAAAATATTTCTCCGTTTCTGGTTGGCTAAAATCCCTCGCATAATTCATTACAACGAGCTACTGTCGACCAAGTTTGGAAGAAAACTGATGACGTCAATCGTGCAGCAAAATTGCCTTAGTATTGAAAGGTTAACCGAGAAGACCTGGGGACGAGGTGGAGTTGTTTTGGTAGTGAATACAAAAATGGCGGAACATTTCACTCGTTTTACGAACTATCGGCTAAAAACATAGCAAGAACAGCGATACGACGACTTGACGGATGACATCTGCTGCTTGGAGAACTTGCAGAACTGAACATCCCTTTACCTCTTAAACTTGCTGATAAACATGCGCTATCGAAGATGAAGGTGATGAGGTGGAGGTGGAGGTTGGCATTTTTGGCTTGTTTTTAAACTAGAAATTATTTTGAATGAATAATAAAACAATCAGTGAATTCGGGTTTCTTATCATCTGAAGAATTATGGAGGTCGAGGCTTATTTGACCGACAAGGCTGAACTTGAAGTGTAAAGTCACAGCCTTAGACTTTTTTTGGCCTGGTTTCGCATTTTATTTTCCTCTGTTGTCGTTTTAGATTTCAAAGTCAAGCCGACTGGAGCAAGTTAAAAACACACTTAATGTACTGGAAAGGAAACATGAAAATATAATTAAGATGGTATGCTCGACATAGTAGTATTAGTATCCAATAGAAGAATTAGTTCATTTGAAACAACATAATGCAATTGAAAAATGTGAGACTGAATTTAATATATGTACAAAATCTGTCTACTACCAAATGAACAAAGTAATACAGAACAACAGTAATCTAGAAAAGGCTGTTGTAAAGAAGCAGGCTTTGTTTATTTAACCACCTCTCTCATTACAATTTGGTATTATTATGTCAAACATACAGTTCTGTAATTGAAGGAATAAGAATGAGAGAATTCAAAGACATTCTTTTATATTTTTTGAAAACAAGGTGGTAAGAGAGGCAAATGATTTTTACTTAATTACAACATTTTCAACCAGTGGAGAACTCTATTCAAATAAAAAAATACAATAGCGCCCAAGATAGATTCATTTTTCATTAAATTGGCTTCAGTATTTGCCTAAAAAGCAGCGACTTAATAGTCTTTCACAATATACCATTTATGCTGAGCTTAAAATGCTATACCTTCGAGGCTGTCAAATAGTATGAACATATATATGTTGTGGTTCAATTTTATCCTTGGTTCAAATTTTCTTTTCTTTTGTTTTTGGGTATGGTAATGTATGATAATAACATGATAATGAGTTTGAAACAAAAGAAAAGAAAATTTGAACCAAGGATAAAATTGAACCACAACATATATATGCACTTTTACTATTTTTTTACTGCTTTATTCCTTCTTTAGATAGAACGTATTGGTATTAATATGACAACACTACTTTCCACGACAAGTTATATGGATTATAAACTCATTGACTTCGAGAAAAGGACGACCAGAGCTCTAGACGCGGTATCTATTTCTTTTTATGTCAATAGAGTAACGTTGAAAAAAATGCAAAAGCCAAATGCTTGGTCGAAGTTGACTGTTTCGACGTAAATGATCGAAGATAAGAATACTTAACCTGGAACTCGCAGTTGTGCTTCACCTGAGCTGGATACGGTCAGTTTGCTTAGACACGTTTTCAATTTAATTGTGCTAAGTGAAAATGCACACGTGATCAATTTGTACGGAGCATTAGGCGTTGAAAAATTATCGCACATGGTTAGCACCTCCATTCTTGGATCAGAAATTGTGACAGGGCAAATTTCTGTTCACAACGACGTAATGGAAGAGGTGACTCATGAATATATATATTTTTTCCTAACTGCGCAATATTTTTAGATAAACAGAACAACTGCAAGGCTCAAAGAAGAAGATATCACGTTTAATAGTGATTTAAAAGACCTGAACGTTACTCTATCGACGAAGGTAAATTATCATCAAGCTTTTCGATTTCAATTTCACGTAATATATTTACCCTTTGTTATTTTTTTTTCAAAGACAATATTTTATATTTTTGACTACAATGTGGTAAGAGAGGCAAATGATTTTTACTTACTTATTTTGATGTTAACATTATCAACCAGTAGAGAAGTCTCTTCTAATATAAATTATAAGATGAGGTTCTGCTAAAGAACTTTGATTCATTTTAAGCCACTCCTATAGTAAAAATATTATATAGTAAAGATTAAATAATCATTATAAAAGTAAGTTGTAGTTATCATAACAAATCTCCAAGAATCCTTTGAGGCATTTTTTTTTAAAAGCCTTATAACTTTAATAATGATAATAATAATAATAATAACAATAATAATAATAATAATAATAATAATAATAATAATAATAATAATAATATAGCCAGGGCTAAAAGCGAAGCTCTCGATAATATTTATAGTTTTCTCGAACAAAATATAAAAACGTGTAATGCTAGGCGGCGAAAGCAACGAGAACGGTGAAGAAACAACTGTTGGTCTAATTAGCAAAAGCACAACTTTGTACGTGCAGCACACCTTTTTTGTAAATTTCTTTGCCGTTATTTTGCACGACTACAACGTGAAACTTCCAGAAACTTCCTGATTACACGTTTTTTGGAGTAAATGTGGTACGTGTTCTTGTTCACTTTTTGTCCGCTGTAGCTCATTTCCACCCTGGTGACCGCTTGCATTTCTCATTTTCTCACCGCCGCTACGAAATTTCATGTTGTTTCTCGATCGAACAAAAAATGTCTCCTTTGTTTTTCCTATCTCGCTCTAGCTCTTTTTCACGTTGAGCTTCGCTCGACTGTCGCCTTACTTTCTCTTTTTCTCTGTCTTTCTCTTTATCTATTTTCCAAATTTTTGGGCATGACAATTAATCTAAACTTAATAATTTGGACAACACGGATACAGAAACATTTTCCGCTTTCCTTGTTTGTCTTTATTGACTCTTTTGTTGTCTCTGCTTCACAAGACGCAGGTGGCCATACGCTTTTCTGCCAAAATAACCTGACGTTTAGCATCGGCTTACACGCAGTGGGAGTACAGACGGTCGGCGTTCGAACGCTACGTCAGAACCAAATTTATTTTCTTTTATAGGTTACCAATTTATCTTAGCAAGGAGCTCCGCCAGGCGCGCTTCACGCGCATGGGAGCTCCGCTAATAATGGAAACTTTATTTGTGTTTTTGAATGTACAATTGTAAATCTCGCTACGTATAGGCAATTTACAAATGCTGCTTGAGATTGGATTATTAAAAAAAGAAAAAAAAAAACAGACAAACAAAAGAAAAGAAAAGCAAAAAAAAAAAAAAAAAGGAAAAGAAAAAAGTCTGGGCTATCCCAATTTTTATTTCTACGACAAAAGATGTGAAGCTCTAATGGCTATATTTAACATTTTCTTGATTATATGAATTGCTGCTTTTTGTCAATGCCAGTGTCAATCATCATGTGTATGATAATAATAATAATAATAATAATAATAATAATAATAATAACAATAATAATAACAATAATAATTACATAATCTAATAAACTTTTTTTACGAGTGTAATTTACCATCTGTTGAATTACATCAGAAACTCATAAGGGGTTGAAACGCGTAACTCTCATATGTTTGCTTTGTCCGTTGCTCGTGATTATTCATTTTCGAAAGTACCGTATTTGGAACGAGAAGAAGAGATAACTGACCAATCGAACTTCGTAAACAACGTGACGTAGTTTTACTTCAGGTTCCCGAGCCCGCTTAAAAAAATGGCCGACAAACGGGGGAAAAACTCCCGAAAGGTGAGAAAGCTTTCAAAGGTTGAAGCCAGGAATCTTACCGAAACACTGAGCAGGATATTTAATAGAGGATGTTAGCATCAGCAACGAGTACGAGTACGAGAACGACTTCAAGTCGTACTCGTACTCGAAGTCGTTTTCTTGGCTTTCTATGTTAGTTTCTATGACACCGAGTTCGAGTTTATAGAAAATAATATATAGATTTAGCCAGGGCTAAAAGCGAAGCTCCCGTTATTAAATTCATAATTTAAATCAAACAATAAACTTGTAATCCACAGATCAGGGCACATTCATTTGACTTTTGTGGCAAAGGCTGAGTGATTTTAGAGAAAAATCAGAATTTGACCGTGCAAGAGTGAAACAAATTTTACATCAAGTTATTTGTACACCTAAAAATAGCAATCATGTTCGATCACACACCGTAATTTTTAGGGAGTTATTATAATTCCAAAAATGGAGTAAAAATTTTAGGTACAGGATAACCCCATTTTTGAGGTTATTTTAACTCCTAATTTAACTCCGAATTTGGGGTCATTTTTACTCCTGAAAAAGAGTTCTTTTTAATCCCAGTCTGGAGTTAAAATTACTCCGAAATGGGGTTACTTGTACTCCTTACATGGGTTGTTTTTACTCTTTTTGGAGTTAATTTAACCCTGAAAGTGGAGTAAAAATTTTAGGTACAGGATAACTCCTTTTTTGGGGTTATTTTAACTCCTCAATATCTGGGGTCACTTTTACTCCTGAAAAAGAGTTCTTTAAACTCCTTTTTGGAGTTAAAATAACTCCACGAAAAATAACTCCACTGTAAGGAGTTAAATTAGCCCAACTAGAGGAGTTATTATAACTCCCTGAAAATTACAGTGTATAGTTTTCACTAAGACTTTAATTGCCCCCAATACAACAACGCCAGTAAAGAGAGAGTCGGTCGATCGATGACACGGTTCAGGTAAAGCAACTGCTACTTTAATGCTACAGTAGGCACAACAGCGAAATACAGAACAAACTCAAGAGCGAGACACGAGAGCGTCTAGGGCGCGTGTCCTTATCTACAGTACCGCTGACCGGTACTGGCGTGGCCTCTTTTTCCTTTCTTTACTCTTACAAATATGGTATGAGCCCAATGGTTACAGAAAAATTTAGGTACATGTAAACGGCTAACATGAATAACAATAAAACTTGAACAGTTTCTAGTGTGGGTCACGAGGACCACTGGCTAATTAATCCGTATCAAAGTCCTCAAAACGTGCGGGTCGGCGTCGCTCACGTGTGGATCGGCGAGGAGGGGGGGTGGCATCTGATTCGCTGTCGCTAGCATAGGGGTCTCTGGTTTCATCAGGGTGGGTCACGGTCACGGTATCGTGAGACTCATCGTGGCTGGTAGGGAAGTCATCAAGGTGGGGGAATTCCTGGGTAGAAGGTGTCGAGATCGCGCACGGAATGATTGGCGGAGGTGGTGGTTCTGGCTGTGTTGGTGGAGTTTCGTCAGATGAGGAGTCTGCATCCCTATTGGGAGCAGGTGGTCTGTGGTTCACGACTTCGGAGGGGACTCGATAGCACTCAGACATCTTCACTCGGTAAGACGTGCTGCGGAGTTGGGAGCCAACAAATTTCTTGACGTTGCAGAACGAGCCGGTTATTTCTACGACAAGGTAGCGATCGCGGGCTCTGGTCTTGTTCCGATCGGCATAGAGGTAGACTAAATCACCTACAGCAACGCGGTCAGTGGGGGTGCTCTTTGGGATAGGTGTCTTTGACTTCTCACTGTGGGGGTGGTTAGACAACCGTTGTGTATGTTGTCGTAGGATGATGTCCTGGTCTTGTAGGGGGATCTGCTGGTTTGTGAACTGATCGCGTTGGGTCCACATCTCTCTTGCGGAAAGACCACGTGAGCGAAGGCGCGCGTTTAGATTGGCTGTGACCACGGCGAGTTGCACGTGGTTTACTGGACCGCCTAGTGGATCATGGAGGAGTAGTTCGCTTTCGACCTCCTGTACTGCCCGCTCTGCAATAGGGTTCTTGTTTCTGTTTTTGGCGTCGCCGATCTCAAGGGTGATCCTGTGGTGTTTCAGTAGTTGATCATCCCTGAGTGCTTTGAATCCTGGGGCTGGGTCGGTACGTATGACGGCTGTTGGTCCATCTAGTGGACGTAGTTGGACACAAAGACGGATAAGAGCGTCGCGCAGAGTGTTGTGACGCTCGTCTTCCAGCAGGGTTGTGGCTGTAAGCGATGTTACGCACTCACGTAGTACAAGCACAAGTTGTCTTGAGCGTTTGATGACATCTGCGGCAAATGATACGCCAACTGCGTCGGGAGGGGGGCAGGACGACTGCTCCACGCGCATTTTCGGAGTTTGGCGTAGAGAGGCACAGATGTGGCAGGCTTGGGTCACGCGGTCGATGGCCTTGTGTATGTCTAAGGCATATAGGTACCGGTTGGTTACAGCCTGGAGTTGATGGCTCGACGGATGGGTGAGCTGTATGTGTAGGGCTGTCAGCAGTCCATCAAGCACTTGTCGAGGGACAATGATGCACTCGCGGCTAGGTACAAGGGGTTCATCACGCCGGACAACGAGCAAGCCATCGTTTGCAATGGTAGCGACGTTCAGGTATCTTTTAACATCTTTTATGTTGGTAAGTTTCTTCGAAGGGCGTGTCCCTTGTTGTAAGTGGGCGCGAGTACGCCGTAGATCGGCACATTCGGCCTGAATGACTAACCAGGCAGTGCGGCTGGTGAAGGGTAGGCGCTCATCACCACGCAGTATATCCTGTACCGATGTGTTTCTGACAACGGAGTCTTGGGTGAGTTTTGTGAAGGCGCAGATCTGGCAGGCTTCGTCTTCGCAAGGGGGTGCGTTGCGGCTGGCGAAATCAGAGGGTAGGATCGCAGATCCGGATACATGTCTGACGGACGCTTGATACCGGCTCACAGTTGATAGAAAGGTGGAGACGCGAGGGCTAGCGGAAAACTCCCCGCGACAGAGTTTTTCAAATGCCTGTACGCACGGTTTGCTGTCGGTTAGGATGCAGGCCTTGTGAAGGGATTGGATTAGGTACGGGCTGAAGTGCTTGGTGGCAACGGCAATAGCTAGGGCCTCCACCTCACACGGTAACCATGTCGGTTGTGAGCCACGTAGCTTTGTGCTAAAGAACCCTGCCAAATGAAGTTTGTTGTCACGGGTGACATAAAGCGTGGCTCCTATTCCAGGCTTACGGACCGCCCCGTCGGTCACAATCCACAACTGGTCACTTGGTTTGGGTAGCGAGATGGTGCGAGCAGTGGAGAGGGCTTTCTGGGCATGGAGGAACGAAGTTCGGAGGTCGTCTGACCATTGTATGTGTTCTTTAGATTCGCGGCCAGCTACGGTGTCATCAAGTTGTGCAAGGAGTGACGAGCACCCGGGAATTACGCGGGAGAGTACCTTGTATGCTCCTATGAATGATCGCATGCGGCCAACGGTTTCGGGTTCAGGACACGAGGCGAGGGTGGCGATGCGGTGAGGGCTTGCTCTTAAAGTGCCAGCGTTCCAAATCCATCCCAGTATTGTTGTGGACCGAGGATTGATGATCGTCTTCGATGCGGAGAGGCGGAGGTCACACTTGTGGAGGGCTGCTAGAACCTTCCTCCAGTTTCGTAGGAGTTCTTGTGGCGTGTTTCCCCCACAGTATAGATCGTCTGCGATTTTGGCGACGGCGCCTTCTTCTAAAAGGTGACCAAGGACGCGACACATAAGTTCTTCCAGTGCCGTTTCAGAGCCGGGTATGCCCATGGCCGACCGTGTGTATACGCGCACTCCCCGGAATGGGGTAGCTACCCCACAGTACTTCATGGAGGCACGCGAGAGGGGGATTTGGTAAAAAGCGCTGGTCAAGTCCGATGCGATGATGTGTTTCCACTGGGCGATATGGCGTAACGTGGAGTCCACATCTGGCATGAGTGAAGGTGGTGGCTTACTATAGCGGCCGACATCAGCGAATGCAGTAACTAGGCGGGAGCCACCATTGGGTTTCTTGACGAGAAATGAAGGGTTCAGGTACTCGACCGTGACGTTTATGTCTTCGGGGCGACTGAAGACACCCAAAGCTTCAAGTTCGTCAAATTTCTGCTGGAGCTCCACTAGCTGGTGACGGGCATACTGTGGTAGACGGCCTTTCCGCTGGGGGGGTTCTACAGGTCCCATGTTGACTCTTGCTTCGAACGGACCTTCCGCACCATTGTAGCCCTTGATGTTTGGGTCGAACACGTGGTCATACTCGTCCAACAGCGAAGTGAACTTTGCTCTTATATCCCGGGGAAGTAAGTTGTCTGGGTCAAGGCGTACGGTTGACGAGTGTTTTGTACCTGGGATAGGTACTGATGGTTTGGGAGGTGGCTTGGCTGTTGGGGGTGAGTTGTCGCCGAGGGGTTCTGGTGTGAAGGTGGCGCGTACCTGGCAGAAGTGCTCATTTCGCTTGAGGAAGTGCGGCTCGGATGAGAGATTGGGAATACGTATCTTTCCTGCCACGCTAGAGACTATGCGTGGGGTGGGCCACAGTTGGGAAGCTGACAACTGCCTAACGCTGGGGGCATCTGTTCGAGGCTCTAAGGCGTATTCGGAGTCAGTGGGGACGTCGTGTGGTAGGTCGACTTCAACAAACTCTCCGGGCCAGACGGTCATTGACGTGGGGGGAGAGCGGAGTACTATTGCACGACGTGCGGCGGGGTTTACTGTAGCCGGGTGTGGGGACCCGTAACTGACGATGGAACCGTTGTGGAGGATCACTTGGCGCTTAGCTGGGCGTACTGCAATATCGTTGGTTTCCATAAAGGGGGTGCCTGCCAGTATGTCCACGTCGAGGTTCTCAACGACGAGTCCTTCGAAGGTGAAATCTCGGCCTTCGCGGCTTAATAAGAAGCGTGTCTCACCGACGACCTGAAGGGGGGATGAGCCGTCTGCTTGGTGGACGGACTGGGAGCTAGATGTCATGTGGCAGCCAAGACGTTGGACGACAGTGTGGCGGATCATGTTTCCAGTAGCCCCACTATCGATGGTGATTCGTACGGGGTAGTGGGAGTAGAACATGTCTAGGTACGGTGACTGGCGGGTCTGTATGCGGAAGACCCTAGGGCCTGGGCCAGGCCTAGCGTCGTCGGTGTCGCTTTCTGGGTCGGTCATGGCGGGTGTGGTCTCAGGTTCATGGGGAGCATCAAAGATGTCGGCGATCTGTCTGGCCTTCGCGATGTATTTGCGGTCTTGGTCTGGAAGGAAATTGCATTCGCTCAAGAAATGGTTGTCGGGGCGACCTGCCTGTTTGCAAAGGGGACAGTACTTAGTGGGGCGGCTGGGTCGTGTAGTCGCCTTATACGGGGTTTTGACGCCGAGAGGTCTGCGGTAGTTAGTGACAGCGGTGCGCATGATCTTGGCATCATCAGCGGTGCGTATTTCGTCGAGCAGGGAAGTAAGGGCCTGAGATATCTCTGGCTTTATGGAGGCCAGAGTCCGTGATCGTAGCTCAGTTCCATACCGCTGTTTCACTAACTTAGGTAGCTCGGGGTGGATCAGTTTAAGCCAGGTGAGAACGATGAAATTCTCCAGGGTGGGGGTGAGTTCCTCATCTTCTGTGGTAACCTCACCATGGTGTGACAGGCTATTTGCACGGAGTAGAGTGTCCTCCACGAAGGCCATCAGTCTCTGAAAGAGATCCTCTGGGCGTTCATCTGCTTCCAAATGTAAGCCAGCGAAATCCAGAAAGTGGGCGCCTGTGACTTGGAAGCCAAAATGTGCACGAATCATGTTCCAAACAGAATGAATCGAAGTCGAGTTCTTCACGAGAGAGGTCCTGGATATCACTGGGCAATAGTTGGCTATTTGTCCGAGCATTAGTTCGAGAAAATTGACCTTCTGACGGGCCGTTTTGCGTCTGGAGATCGGGATGGTTTCCCCGTCATCTGTGAGGCCGCGTAGGGGCTGGGACTTAGTCTTTTTCCCCCACGTAGCGTCTTCTGCGAGGAAAGGAGCGAAATGGCTGTCGAGGGATAAAGTGTACAACAGATTTTGTCTCCAGTTCTCGAAGCTGTTGATGGACTCGTTCTTTGACAGGCTCCACTGTTTTGGGGCTCGGAGGGTACTCGCCATAGTTGTGGTTTGGTTGCAAGTTTACGAATAAATCGTGCTTGGGCGACGAAGGTGTTCGAAGTATCGACTTACCGACGTTTGCACGGGTAGCTCTGGCTTTGTTTTCTTTTCGGTTTCTTGGCGTAGATCCGGAAGCGCTGCCACCACGCCAGTAAAGAGAGAGTCGGTCGATCGATGACACGGTTCAGGTAAAGCAACTGCTACTTTAATGCTACAGTAGGCACAACAGCGAAATACAGAACAAACTCAAGAGCGAGACACGAGAGCGTCTAGGGCGCGTGTCCTTATCTACAGTACCGCTGACCGGTACTGGCGCAAAAACAATCCAAATCAGTATTTTATTTCATCTGAAAACTACTGTACAGTGAAACATGCACGTGTCACTCATTATTGTGTCAGGTTAGTGACACAGAGGAGAGGCACAGATAAAAACCAGAATTCTTCAGGCTAAGATTTTGAAAGAACCTGATGAAGTACAAATGTTAAAACAGATCGCTATGGAGTTCTTAAAGTCAACTAATCATTCTAATGGCAAAACAAGTTTCTATTGGCCTAAATTGCAGTCATTTAGACATAACAACATGCATATTTTGTACAAACATTTAAAACCACCAACATTCTTCCAAAAAGTCTTTTTTCCTTAAGAAAATAAGAACCTCGAATGTTTGAGAACCTAAACAGCTTAATTTCCAAGAGACAAAAAAATTTATAAGAGCGTTTTGAGGCTAACTTCGAAAAGCACCTATTACTTAGTTTTTACTGTATACTACTAAATGTAAGAGCAGGGGGGGGGGGAGGGGGAAGAAGAGTTAGGGTTAGGGTTAAGGTTAAGGTTGGGGTTAGGGTGGATAGCTAAAGTTGAGCTAAGGCTTAGGGTTAAATAAGGATAAAGGTTACAAACAAGAAGTACGGTTTGTTGAGGGTTAACGTTTGAGGGACTTCTGGGCAGGATACCAAATTACGTTGCGTTACATATCAATTACATCGCCGTACTGAGCGTAGGATTGAATTTCAAAAGACGGTTCAGGAGGTGAGAAATACAGAGATGTAGTTTCAATATAGGCCCCGATTTTCGAAGACTAATCACTGGTCAAGCAAGTAGTTTTGAATTAACGTTATCTTACAAGACGTTTCGCTTCGCTTTCTTCGTGTTTGACCACAGCAGAGCACAGATAATATAAACATTTCAGAGAGGAAATATTCCAGCTCCGAGGGGGCGGGTAAAACCAACGGCCACATCTGAAAGAAAAGGACAAAAGGAAAACCTTGTTTAAAGAAAATTCCCCAACACGTGTTTAAAAAGTAATATATCTCTTCTACATCATTTTCCCTAGATCAGTTTCATCCTGCAATGGTTTTATAATCGCCGTACCGGTGCATAAAGCAGATTGAAAACATTGTACCGAACATTCCGGAGAATCAAGCATAAATGGCGCTCGTCGTCGCGACGGTGCTATAGCGCGGGAACTTTAACATCCTTTGAGGAAAAATAGTTACTCTTCCGCGATCCGATCAGCATTTAGCTTGCAATGCCAACAATGAATTGAAAATGAACGACAATTCAGCCTGTGCAGTAGGACGGCGGCTCTTTTTAAACACAGTAAATTTCCAGAGTCGCTCGACACATGACCAAAATTAAACCTTTGCTATACGAAACCACAGACTTTGATTTGAACTACACTTTCACGACTTTGTAACATAACCTTTCCTGGCAAAAAGCCTGCTACTCACCGTTGTCGCTCGCTTATTCAAAGATCAGCACCTCCGTCGTAGAAACTGAAACACAACAAGAGAACAGTCTCACTGTAATGGTCAAATATTAAACATGTTTTTAACCTTTCTCGCAGTGCATTCTGGGAAATCCGTGTTCAACTCGTGCGGGACACATTACATCCTGGCAATAACAAGACAATTTATAAGTCTCCAGCAAGGCAAAAATCACAGCCAAAAACTTCGTTGGCCCTCTTTTCTTATGTCCAAACTAACCAATTTGCCCCTTATTGCCTGCTGGAGACTTCTTCACGGTGTGCAGAGCTGGGCAGAGACGTTATACACCATCCACCGGATGGTCTCTCGGATTGTACCCGAAGCTCGGTTCTTTGAGCAACGAGCGCCCATTTAAGCCTTCCCGGACTTAATGATGTCCCAGGCACTTTGCAAACCGTGGAAATAGAATTTCTTGCCAAACTCGGCTCATATTAGTCCCCGTTTCGCACACGCTCCGATCAAAACCTCTCCACTCACGAAGAGAGCCGTTGAAAGGAGAAAGATACCGCGCAAACTCGAACCTTTCAAAACTAGAACCGGTTCCCCTCGGACAAAAAAAAAAACGGAAGTCCTTCCTAACGCGAGTGAAAAGAAAACAAGAAATAAAATAAATAATAAACTTACTTCTGTTGACTTCCACGCTGCTCCTCCCTGGTTTTCTTTAATGAAAAATATCTATGATAAAAAATGGCATTTCATAAAATTAATTTACATATATAATATATACACCGTAATTTTTAGGGAGTTATTATAACTCCAAAAATGGAGTAAAAATTTTAGGTACAGGATAACCCCATTTTTGGGGTTATTTTAACTCCTAATTTAACTCCGAATTTGGGGTCATTTTTACTCCTGAAAAAGAGTTCTTTTTACTCCCAGTCTGGAGTTAAAATTACTCCGAAATGGGGTTACTTGTACTCCTTACATGGGTTGTTTTTACTCTTTTTGGAGTTAATTTAACCCTGAAAGTGGAGTAAAAATTTTAGGTACAGGATAACTCCTTTTTTGGGGTTATTTTAACTCCTCAATATCTGGGGTCACTTTTACTCCTGAAAAAGAGTTCTTTAAACTCCTTTTTGGAGTTAAAATAACTCCACGAAAAATAACTCCACTGTAAGGAGTTAAATTAGCCCAACTAGAGGAGTTATTATAACTCCCTGAAAATTACAGTGTAGTTATTGTTGTATACAGTAGCTTATACTATGTTAATGGTAAGCGTATCTATAGACAGTACTAAGAAGGCAGCGTGGCCAACGACGGTTGGAATACTAATCCCGTGGTTCCGTGTTCGAGTCTGGCTCTGGACACTTAAATTAATCGGCTGGATTTGTTCTCGGCCGTCCTGATTTCAAATCCACGGCCACGCTTGTAAATATAGCCAATAGATTTGTCTACTGCCTTTTGCATGGGGTCTTTAATCCTGTTATGTTCTGTTTAGATCATTTCAGTGTTTCTAATTATTTGAGCGGAGAGTCTGCAAACTAGCTCGATATATATAAGCTAAGTGCTCTTTCCACTATACACAAACCTCTAACCTTTTACCTTAAACACTAGAATTGTGGAGCCTAATAGTTTCTATAATAAGATAACATGTATGGAAATGTCATAGGCAAACGATATCAAAGATAATTAACTTATCGATCCTTTTTTTGAAATGTACTGTATATCTTTTGAGAAAGAACAATAATACTTCGGATCATTGTACGTTTCTGGGAAACTGCCTACCTACCCTTCCCTTAAGTTGCCCTCAGTGAAAAAAGAGTGTTAATGTTCGCTTATGGGAGGGGTAGATGGCAGTTTTTCAGAAAACTTTGATGATCTGATATTTCTTGGGCTTTAGAAAAGGAAAGGAAAGAATGCAAATAATGAACTGTCAAAATTATGTTTAGTTGAACTGCCTGTCTCAAATTTTTAATTAGATTGATATACTCGACTCTGTCACAAATCTGTTGTCGACATCTCTGACGACTTCTCAAGTTAACATTGGCAGACTCAATGAAACAGTGACTAACATAACTATAGAGGTAAGTTTAATTGTTTCAGAAATAACAACAGAAAAACGTGGTGTAGGGTTTGTGGGAACAGCTCGAGATTAATAGCAGATATGGAAGCTGATTAGCATGGTTATACGCGATACTCGATTCATAACCGCATCGCATAAAAAGAGTGGTGTTTCACTTCACGATGCCTCAAGCTAAAAAGCAAGGATCTTTAACGTTATCTCACAAGATAAACAGCAGCTAGTGGAGGAAAAAGATGCAGATAATATACGGAAAGTGCTTTGTAATGATCATTTAGTGGTTTTGCGCAAAATTGAATTTTTCTTTTTTTTAAGTACTGAGTCGACTGTTTTGATTCGCTCCGGTTATTCTTTTGTTGCTGTTGAAGTGAAACTCTAAAAATATAACAAAACACTTAATGTCAGATTCCTCGGGAAACCAGTTAGTTTTGTTTTCCCTCGAGTCGTGCTGTTTCCTTCGACTTCGTGTCGGGATACATCAAATATGGTAACTGAACGCGCCTGCTCAAAATTAAAAACATGCTGAAAATCGGTTGTTTTTACAAATAAAGTTGGGGAAAATTCTCGAGGTTTTGTGGGCGTTTTTAATAAAACAATTCCACTTGCGTTTGTTCGATAGGAGATGGTTATAGCCAACTCGGCACTACGGGCCTCGTTGGCTATCTACCATCTCATGTCCAACGCGTACTCGTGAAATAAATGTTAATTATGAAGTTCGAGGTAAGTGTTATCAGCCCGCGCCTTCGGCTCCTATAATAACTGGCTGATTACACTTACCTCGACCTTGATTATTTCGGATATAACAAAAACCGAATATAGCAATTGTTGTATTACTCATTGTTTTGAAGAAAATACATGGAAGGGCAACATAGCATCGCATGGAACACAGTCTGACATTGCTCTTGAAAATCATGCATTGCGTGCGCAACATACAGATAAGTAACTTATAGATAACCACTTTACGGCGACTGCTTACTAATGTCAAGGACAAAGACAAACCGGAGAACAGACAGGGAGCAGTATACAAGATCAAATGCTGCGAATGCCAGGCTTCTTACATTGGTGAAACCAGCAGAAACCTAAGCACGCGACTGACCGAACACAAACGAGCTACGAACAATGGTGACGTCAACAATCACATTGCTGAGCACCATTTAAAGACGAAACATCAAATTGACTGGGACTCTGCGACATGTATAACGTATTCTACAGACTACTATCAACGTCTAACTTTAGAGAGCTGCTTTACTAACTTAGAACAAACGCCACTGAATCGTAGCCAACAGTTACCAGCGCCGTACAAACGATTTATTGACGAGATCAAACAAAACTAACTAAGAGAGAATGACAATTTGTTTAACAATAGACGACTGTTTAACTGTGACAATAGACGGATCGAAACGCACCAATTACTGATTACGAGTCTTCGTATGTGTAATCAAATGGTGACGAGTGAAATTAGGGAATAATTTCACGCGCGTTTTGTCCAAATCCTTATAATTTCCCTAGCCTTTAGGCGAGCGAAATTATTAGGATTTGGACAAAACGCAAGTGAAATTATTCCCTAATTTCACGAGTATACCATTTGATTACCTATTAATATCATGGGTGACGAATTACTTTAGCAATCGAGGATTTTTGACTTGTTTATCCTGGATCGATCGATCGTGAACTCCACTTTCTCAAACGTTTAGAGTTGAAATTTGGCTTAAGTTTTCAGAATTTTTCGACAACATACCTCTAAGAATCCTTCTTGATGTGCTCTTTCGTGTGTTCAGGTTTTCTAAAGCATCTTTTTTTGTCCTGACATCTTCATTCATGACATTTTAGAACTTCGTCGCCATCTTGAAACAGAGACGTACGGGCAGGTTGCCATGGCAATTTAGTAATTTCACATGTGAAATTACAAATTAGCGCTGAAATTTCGCGCCAAAATTAAGGAGTAATTCGTCACCTATGATATCAATAGCCAATAACATCACGGCTTACCTGACAGACGACCAATAACATCACGACGTAATTGACCAATCAAATCAATAACCTGAGTATAATACCATCAACTGACGTGATACAATTCAGTTTGACTCTGAAGATGACTACCGCACACGTTGTCGAAACGTCAGTCACTGTCAACAACAACAGTCCTATTCAGGACTACAAAGTGGCGATTCTTTTTCAGTCTGTTTTTAAAATATGGAAAATATCATAACACAATTTGGAACAAAAAACAAGCAAGCAAACAAACAAAACGTTTTGTTACATTCTTCTTTCAATTTAAGGTTTATGAAAATTATGTAACTTTGAGAAGCGAAATAAACAGCACAAGCGAAGCACTGCAAAAAAGAGATAACCAGCTGATAAGCAATCTCATTGAAGTCAATCATACACTGAATACAAAGATAAGTTTGTAGTAATAAGGGACTGTACAATAATTATCAGGAGGGGGGGGGGGAAACTAGAGGTGGGGGGCATTATATAAAATTGCTGCCAAGATAGGGGGGGCTCAAAGTAAAATCACTCATTTGACGGAGGGGGGGCCTTAAGTTTTATTCGAAATGTAAATAAAATTAAACGCAATAAAAGATTCTCAATACAGGCATCATGATAGACTGTAACAAATATCAACACGAACAGCTGTTAAACAATTATTGAAAATATTCCATCGAAATGAAAAGCAAATTCCCAACTGATCAATTTTAACCCGTCTTCTAAATAATTGAGCTGATCTTATGTAAAGCAACAATCAGCTTCCCCCATAGAACAATGGGAATCAAACAGATCTCGTAGACAAGCTTTGTCGGTTTTTGCTGTGAATAAAAGTAATGTTTCTTCATCGACTGAATCGATTTGCTGAATTCCATATATATGTGGCTCATGACAAAGTTCAACAGGCTCTCCTCCCAGGGATCTAAATATAATGCAAGCTCGTGTTCGTCTGTTATTTGAAGCGTTCAATCTCCTGTTCTTTTATTTTTTTTTTCTCTGCTCCTTTCTCTTTCTGGCTTCAGAAAATTTAGATTTTGAGCCAATGTGGTAAGCACCCCGGTACTTAGCAAATGCTTTGTCTAAATCTTGAATCAAGCGATAAGCATCCTTCTCGATCCTAGTTGTTACATAATAACGTTTGTCATTATTGAAGCTGTGATGGCAGCTCAGTCCAGTTTTGAGTTTACCAGTGTGGTGGGAGGGGAGGGGGGGGGGGGGGTGCGACGCTTTTTTTTAACATAACAGAGGCGGGGTTGGAACTAAAATTTTTTGTTTTGAAGGGGGGGGGGGTACTGTCTAAGTTTTTCAGCCCTGCACCCCCCTTCCTGATAATTATTGCACAGTCCCTAACGTTTAACGTAATATAAAAAACGACGGAGAGTGCTTTATCACGGGTTACAAACACTGTAACAGATGAAAGCAGGAGGCCACCGAGGTATTCAGCGTCTTCTGAAATGAAGCAATAAGGAATTATGAGGTGACGTGTTTTCTATGGTATCGCATTGCTTGTGTGAGCTGTTGTGTTAACCTATAAAACATCTCATTAAAATGCAATTGTTTCTGATCTCAGGTGAAAAACATGTTTCAACTCAGATGAACACCTGACCCAAATGGTCGACATTCATCGTCTTTTCCTAGCATGAATAACTAATGAGTTTGAGAGGGTGTATTCGGGCCTCATAGTTAACCCTACTTAGACCGGGAGCTTTTGGAAGACCCTCCCCCTCCCCCCCCCCCGCCTTCTTTGATAATAAATGACGTCATTACAACATCATTGTCATTGTTAAGGAAGGTTAATGTGTTAGCCAACGTCTTGATTTAATTTTGTCAGACACCTTACTATTTTTACATCTTACACAGGGCCGTTCTAGCGAATTTGTAATGAAGGGCGACTGGAGCGTTTTGGTTCCAGCAAGGGATCGCGGGAAAGGAAAAGAGAACTCCTTTCCAGGTCTATTGCGCGATACTGATGATGATGACGATGGCGGTGATGATGATGATGGCACTTATATTATCCCAACGTTAATCTTTTTTCAGTTCATTTTATTTTTAATTTAATTTTTAATTTTTTTTACAGCTGGATCGCGATATAAAAGCACTAAAATTTGATTTGAATGTTACTGATGTCACATTGCAATCGTCGGTCTCCGCTTTACTGTTCGACGTTAATCACGTTAATCAGACATTAAAAGATCAGGTTTGTCGAGAAAATACTTTGAAAGCTCCCCAAGACGTGAAACTTGGGGCGCTTACCATAAACCATCCAGGTGGAAATCTTGTGCATAAACTTGATAAAACTATAAAATTTGACTCGGTTGAAGAACATCCCGCCACAAGGTATATCCAAATCAGCTGAACAGACTAAAAAGAGTAGAAAGAGTAGAAAAATTAAATCGCCTCAAATCACAGCCGAAATTTCCTTAAGCCTCTTCTCAAAAATGGCGCAAACCATTTGTTTTTCCAATCGCAATTTCCGGTTTTCCAATGTAATGGTAAGTGACGCTAATTACCATCCCTAGCAGTTATTTCATAACATCTCAAATAATGAAGCCTTAATAATGACATTTTTTCTTTACAGATATCCTTAAAAGTGGGACTGTTGACCGCTGATCTTAACAAAACAAAAATCGAGCTACTCGCAGCAGATTCAGATATACAGGCTACTTTGGAGGAAGTTAACTCCACTCTCAAAAACCGGGTATGCATAAGCATCAGTTATTGTTGTATACAGTAGCTTATAGTATGTTAATGGTAAGCGTATCTATAGACAATACTAAGAAGGCAGCGTGGCCAACGACGCGTTGGAATCCTGATCCCGTGGTTCCGTGTTGAAGTCTTGCTCTGGACACTTAAATTAATCGGCTGGATTTGTTCTCGGCCGTCCTGATTTCAAATCCACGGCCACGCTTGTAAATATAGCCAATAGATTTGTCTACTGCCTTTTGCATGGGGTCTTTAATCCTGTTATGTTCTGTTTAGATCATTTCAGTGTTTCTAATTATTTGAGCGGAGAGTCTGCAAACTAGCTCGATATATATAAGCTAAGTGCTCTTTCCACTCTACACAAACCTCTACCCTTTTACCTTAAAAACACCAGAATTGTGGAGCCTAGTAGTTTCTATAATAAGATAAAATGTATTGAAATGTAATAGGCAAACGATATCAAAGACAATTAACTTATCGATCCTTTTTTTGAAATGTACTGTCTCTCTTTTGAGAAAGAACAATAATACTTCGGATCATTGTACGTTTCTGGGAAACTGCCTACCTACCCTTCCCTTAAGTTGCCCTCAGTGAAAAAAGAGTGTTAATGTTGGCTTATGGGAGGGGTAGATGGCAGTTTTTCAGAAAACTTTGATGATCTGATATTTCTTGGGCTTTAGAAAAGGAAAGGAAAGAATGCAAATAATGAACTGTCAAAATTATGTTTAGTTGAACTGCCTGTCTCAAATTTTTAATTAGATTGATATACTCGACTCTGTCACAAATCTGTTGTCGACATCTCTGACGACTTCTCAAGTTAACATTGGCAGACTCAATGAAACAGTGACTAACATAACTATAGAGGTAAGTTTAATTGTTTCAGAAATAACAACAGAAAAACGTGGTGTAGGAGTTATAGGAACAGCTCGAGATTAATAGCAGATATGGAAGCTGATTAGCATGGTTATACGTGATACTCGATTCATAACCGCATCGCATAAAAAGAGTGGTGTTTCACTTCACGATGCCTCAAGCTAAAAAGCAAGGATCTTTAACGGAAAGTGCTTTGTAAATCATTCATTTAGTGGTTTTGCGCAAAATTGAATTTGTGTTTTTTTAAGTACTGAATCGACTGTTTTGATTCGCTCCGGTTATTCTTTTGTTGCTGTTGAAGTGAAAGTCTGGAAATATAACAAAACACTTAATGTCAGGTTCCTCGGGAAACAAGTTAGTTTTGTTTTCCCTCGAGTCGTGCTGTTTCCTTCGACTTCGTTTCGGAATACATCAAATATGGTAACTGAACGCGTCTGCTCAAAATTAAAACCATGCTGAAAATAGGCTGTTTTTACAAATAAAGTCGGGAAGAATTCTCGAGGTTTTGTGGGCGTTTTTAATAAAACAATTATTCCACTCGCGTTTGTTGGATATGAGATGGTTATAGCCAACTCGGTACTACGCAAGATCAAATGCTGCGACTGCCAGGCTTCTTACATTGGTGAATCCGGCAGAAACCTAAGCACGCCACTGACCGAACACAAACGAGCTACGAAGAATGGTGACGTCAACAATCACTTTGCTGAGCACCATTTAAAGACGAAACATCAAATTGACTGGGACTCTGCGACATGTATAACGTATGCTACAGACTACCATCAACGTCTTACTTTAGAAAGCTGGTTTACTAACTTAGAACAAACGCCACTCAATCGTAGCCAACAGTTACCAGCGCCGTACAATCGACTTATTGACGAGATCAAGCAAAAGTAACTACGAGAGAATGACAATTTGACTAACAATAGACGACTGTTTAACTGTGACAATAGACGGATCGAAACGCACCAATTACTGATGACGAGTCTTCGTATGTGTAATATCATGGGTGACGAATTACTTTAGCAATCGAGGATTTTTGACTTGTTTATCCTGGATCAATCGATCGTGAACTCCACTCTCTCAAACGTTTACAGCTGAAATTTGGCTTAAGTTTTCAGAATTTTTCGACAACATACCTCTAAGAATCCTTCTTGATGTGCTCTTTCGTGTGTTCAGGTTTTCTAAAGCATCTTTTTATGCACTGACATCTTTATTCAAGACATTTTAAAACTTCGTTGCCATCTTGAAACGGAGACGAACGGCAGGTTGCCATGTCAATTTTGTAATTTCACATGTGAAATTGCAAATTAACGCTGAAATTTTGCGCCAAAATTAAGGAGTAATTCGTCACCTATGATATTAATAGCCAATAACATCACGGCTTACCTGACAAACCACCAATAACATCACGACGTAATTGACCAATCAAATCAATAACCTGAGTATAATACCATCAACTGACGTGATACAATTCAGTTTGACTCTGAAGATGACTACCGCACAGGTTGTCGAAACGTCAGTCACTGTCAACAACAACAGTCCTATTCAGGACTACGTTCACCCGGACGATCAAACTCAACCTACTCTTGAAATGACTCCTGGGTTCAAACCTTTCACAGATAACTAAGTATTAGAATCTGTAGATTGCGCTGATTTCCAAAAATAACTCTAGGCTGTTAACCAACGAGAAGAGAGCTAGTAGAACAAAGTATAATAATAATAATAATAATAATAATAATAATAATAATAATAATAATAACAATAACAATAACAATAACAATAACAATAACAATAATAATAATAATAATAATAATAATAATAATAATAATAAAGTCAAACTAAAAAGTGACTTTTTGCTTTTCTTATAATTACAGATATCGGCTAATAAAAACGAACTGTTGACAGCCCTCAATTCTACAAAAACCGAGCTTATAGGAGTAGACACGGAGATAAGACACACTTTATTGTCTATAAACGTGACTCTCGCAGCAAAGGTATCATTCAATTAATTCCTTCTAGCATTTCATTATAGACTGTCAAGAAGACCCTTTTTTAACGCAACAAGCAACTGCGTCTCTATCATTGGCCGGTTTTCAGAAAATTAAGTAAAAAGAAGATAAGTATGCAAATATTCTCGCCAGGATTGGAGGAAATTGAAATACAGCTTTCTAATTTGCGTATGCTGCTTATAACAGAACGAAATAGAGCATCTGGTCTTGAGCAATCACTTGGACATAGCACAGCATTTTTTGTTTGTTTTTTTTTTTTAATATTTTTATTTTATTTTCTTTTTTCTGTACAAAGAAAAATGGTTTTCGTGAAGTGCCGCTTGTAAGCCCTGGGTTTATACATCTCCGTAAGGGATTTTAGGACGGGAATATATACGGAGGGGCATATTTCCGATGGGGTTTAAAACAGGAATATAGAAAGCCCTTTCAAAAAACTGGTACATTGTATCAGTAGCAGTGATACGATTTGTAAGTACTAGTTTTAAATTAATGAAGCCTCGAAACGTTTTAATAGATAGAATTCATTCTAGTACATTTGTAGGGGAGGGGGGGGGGGGGGTATATCTTGAGGTGATAACCGGATGTATTTTATGTTTACAGGTAGATGGGCCTATAAATATCTGGGGGAGGGGGGTGGGGCTTAATTATAAGCGACAGTATAAGGTATTTTGGTAGAGGAGGTATATGTCGGGAATTTGGGGAAATAGCTGTCAAACGTCACTAAACTGCATGATTATATTCCAGATTTTAAGTCTTGAGATTTCCACGAGCCAGATATCGACAGCACTTGAAGAAACTCAGAAGAACAGCGGGCAAATAAACCAAACTTTGACAAGAACGACAACACAGGTAAGTTATTGGGTTATCATTTATTCTCTTCTTTATAGTGAGATTATCCTGCATATCCTTTTTTAGCCTGCGAAAACAGTCGACATTTTGCGACGCCACCATTGGTTTCACCGTGAAATGACGTGGTCTGGGAAACGAATGCAAAAATTCTATACTGATGACGAAAAAACTAACCACGTCTGGATAGCGCTTCTGATTAGTCAAGCCATGGAAGAGGGAAATTTTCTTCAATGAATGGCAGGACATGTCCCTTAGTTTTAGTTTGACAAAAACCCAAATAACAGATTCACACGAAGTCAGTTTGAGTTTGAAGGCAACCTTTTATGTCTGAGCTAGCAGTTATAGGAGAGATTTCGAAAATGATTTGATCAAAAAGTTAAACGCTAAAAGATTTTTAAAATACATTTAAAAAACATTTTAAAAAGTGAACGACGTTTCGGCGCTACGTTACGCCATTATCCAGTTGAAAAGTGAAAAAGTATAAGGTGTAAAACGAATATATAAAATTTGAAACAATACATCAAAAATATTTGCGGGTAAAATGGGTATAATTCCCAAGGTAAAAAACACAATGAGAAAAAAAAAAAAAAGAAATGTACGAAAGTGTCACGTAAATAGTTTAGCGCGAATGGAGTCGGCTTGCGTGTTAAGAGAAGGCTTGATGTCCTTTATGTATAGTCTCGTAGACTAAGCAAGCAAACTTGCTGTTACATTTTCTCAGGACTTTGAAAAGATGTTCAGTCTTTGTTCTGTTGTTGCATGCCATACTGTGTCGTGGCTTTGGAAATGGAATAGCAGTCCTTTGTCGGTTGGTTTTCTGTAGACTCTAGCAGTTACCCGGTTGAATTGCTGAAAAAGACAAGGGCATAAAAATTTCGGACTTTTTGGGGTTGTTTGCAGGCAGTTTGGCTCAGATAAACGTATGATACTTGAACGCAGTTTCTAACAAATTAATTCTCAGTGCATGAGGACTGCTTCATAACTGGAAGAAATTATAGTTCGTTTGTTTGCTTTTGCTCTTGAAACAGGACTGAAATCGAATTTCTAATTTTATTTAGTCCATATAGATATTACTTTGTCTATTGGTAAAAATTAATGGAGTGACTTTTCAAACAGCTACAAAACGCAACAGATAGACTTGATCAAGAAGATGTCATCTTGAAGTTACACTTGTTGGAAATAAACAGCACCCTCTTCTTAAAGGTAACGTTGTCTTCGCCTTACAAAAATAAGGTGTCCCCTGTAGGTTTGCTGTCTTTTAGACCAATTTGTAGAGCTATATGTATTTTCCATAGGAAGGACGGGAAATTATGAGGAAACACTTTTTTCCCTTAATATCAGGGACCGAAAAAGAAAACGAGCTGGAGTACTGATAGAATGAATTCGCCACTTTAAAAATAAGGACGAAACTGGGATGAGTTAAGATTTGCAAATACTTTCTAGGAATGCTACTAGCAGGAAAAAAAATAATGTTCCCATAGATGATTGGTGCGTCCCCAGTAACGATCCAATGATCAAAACTCTCTTGCATAAACAATTGCGTGACACATTTCGGCCTCAGTCGATCCTTTCTCATTTTTTTTAAAATTGACGACCTAGTGCAAGTTGCCTAGAGAAGAATACGCAATAATATAGCTTTCTTTTTTTTTCTTTAATAGTTCTCGTCTCTAGAGCGACGTTTGTAATGTACAATCCTGAACATAAGTCCTTGGGACGGATAGTAAAAGCATCTCAGCAGTCAGTCTATGTGTATCACAAGCAATGTTATAAAAAGAATGCTCTCATTTTCAAAATCCATAACCCCTCCCTCTTCCCCTCCCAATGCAATGTTGAAAGATCGAAGAAATTTTGCCTTGATGACTTCAACACTGTCTGTGGGGTGGGGGAAGGGGGTGGGGACGTGCAGTGTTAGCAGCTCAGCGTGTGTTAAACTTTTTTTTACAACCATGGTTGTAGGTAAATGATGACAAACAGAAAGAGCAGATATATACTTTTTTTGCACGGTTCCTCGAAAGATGGTTAAGTAACCCTAGAACGTACCCCCACCGTGGTACAAGATGGGGGGGATGGAACCCCTCCCCGGAGTTTTTGATAAGTTGCAGTATTTTGAACCGTTTATGCCTTTAGTGCAAACCCTTTGATCTTCTTCTTAAGAAGATGAGGTATATTTTATGGGTGGTGGCGCTGCTGGAGGCCTGTGACGTCACCAACAATGGTCGCCATCTTGGATTTTACCAAGAATTCGAAACAGGCTAAAACCGCAAGAAATGGTATTTTTTTGTGCTTTACATGAAAAATAACACATAAATAAACACTTTCCATGATTTAGCCACAGGATTTACTTTTATTGTTGAAAGAAGTTGAAAAAACATGTATTTTCACCCAAATTTAGCTTGACCACTTGCTACTTATGACTTCATGTCTCGTAACCATAGCAATTGACCATCACTAAACTCGTCTCAAAATCTGCGCGAGGGATGAACGAACAGCTACTGAAAACGTCTGGTGCTGATGTTTAATCCTCCAGGAAAAAAGCCTGAAAAACCTTAAGGGGTTAGCCCGGGATTAAGCATAATTTTAACAAGGTTTTCTTTTCTACGTGTAACTCGAGCTTACCAAGAGCCATTATGGCTCTTGAGCTTAAAAAATTATGATGTGCCTTTACTTCGAGAAAAAGAAATGATAACACAAAATGTTTCTCTAAGCAATGCCGGCGTAAGAAGATAAATACAAAAAGTGCCACCAAATTTTAATCCCGGATTAGTGTTAATCGGCCTTTCAGGAACCACGCCCTGTTTATTTATTTATTTTCTAGGTAGAGAATGTCGGCAAACTTCCGGGCCCAGTCGGTCCTCCTGGCGTAAACGGCTCCCAAGGCCCGATAGGTCCCGCAGGACCCCAAGGATTTAACGGATCCCAGGGTGCAATAGGTCCCCAGGGATTCAATGGCTCCCAGGGACCTATCGGACCACAGGGTCCCCAGGGTGCTGGGGACTTCTCTTTGTGTGAATATATGAGCACTTCTTCAACGGGAAGTCAGAATCCAGTAATAAACATTAACCCTTCTGCTAGTATTCAAGTAACTCTCGGGGAACCAAATGTAAGTCTATTATTTTTGTTGTTGTTAATTACTACCATTATCATTATCATCATTATTTTTTTATATAATATAATATTTATCACTTTTAGAATTAGTTTTTTTTCTTCTCCTATGTTAATTATTTTTTTGTCAGCTTACCGTTAACTCCTGATAGATCGACAGCATCAAAACAAAAACAACAACAACAAAAAATTCTACGGTATAAATGTTCGGTAAAAGTTTTTCTTGTATATGTTGAGAAAAACAGTATGCTGTAAAGCTGAGTCAAAAACATCTTGATAATCTTAATAATAATTATATTATTATTACTATTATTATTGTTATTATTATTATTATTATTATTATTATTGTTATTATTATTATCATTATTGTTATTATTATTATTATTATTATTATTATTATTATACTTTTGTCAGTTCTTTAGAGTGATTTTACTCAACCGTGAAATAGGTAGTAGAATACTACGCACTATTATGTACTAATTCTAATGTCTTCTTCTGTTTATTTGTAGCTTTTTTGCTCTAGTTGTTATTATCTCTTTCACGGTTCAAATAAAATCACTCTTAATGTTTGCGCTCATTCAGCGAGTGTCTTTAGTTTGTTTATCAAGTTCAATTAAACTCGTGGATTAAAAATCCACTTAAAAATTTGTCTAACACTTGTTTGATTGTGATAATATAGAATGCTCCTTGGTTAAAACTAAGCTAACGATATAACTACAAAATCATATAATTCCGTCTGACGCTCTTTAGGCCGATCAGTCTATTCGGTTCGAGCGTTCAAAATAAGTTGCGATTATTATCATGTTTTGTTTTGTTTTGTTTTTTGTTTTGTTTTTAACCTGTTGAAAGGTTGTTTTTGTTGTTATTAGTATTAGTATTAGTATTATTATTATTATTATTATTATTATTATTATTATTATTATTATTATTATTAGAATAATATTTTTTCACAAAAATTACAGAAAAAAAGAAAAAAATGTAATATAATAACGGAAAAGAAACGAAGCATTAATGCCACGACTATCACTACGTACGTCATTTCTATGCCAAACAAGACATAAGTTGCGACTATGTCCGTTAACAGGAACAATTCCTCCCTCCAGAGAAGAGCATATCTCTCATTTTTATTCTTTTAGGACAAAAGAATAGTTGCTGTGTCATGCTCCACGGACCGAGCCCAGATGTATCTTCTTTCAAGCGAAATCAACCCATCCAACGGTCAACGGTTTTATCGCTGCGACTGTTTAGGACATTTTGATGCTGGATCGCAGACTGTGACTTGTTTTATGAACTACTGGCTTTGCCCTCTTTCTACATAATATTCAAGGGCGTAACATCTGGTATAAGTAATCACATGATCGCTGGGAAAGCAGTTGTTCGCTTTTTCTAAGCCGACCTCTGATGTCATGATTTGGTTTTATAAAGCAATAGAGAGAAGTCGTTACCCCTTTTTGTCGACGGTATACTACTTCATAGTCGTCAAGGGACAACACGCTTCTGTGGCTTGACTTGTCAACGTTTACTTTCTACAGCTTGCTGATTGTTGTTGTTGTTGTTGTTGCTGTTGCTGTTTTCTCTTTTTTAAACTTCTGATTCGTATTCTTCAAGGCTAAGAACCGCGCTAACTGTTTTCATTATATTGGTTAATGGAATTTTTTGCGCAATGGCAAACTTTTGAACTACATGTTATCAGTCAGCTTTTCTTTTGTTTTCCTTTGAAACTGAGGTGGAAAAGAAGCAGACCATTATTGTACATGACTAAAGAATTGTATTATTTTTCATTCAAATGCCTCTACACTTTGATATTACGAGATTTCATGGTTCTTGTATCCATCAAGAGTTACTCGTCACTAACTGGGAGGCGTATAAGGCTCTTCATGACATTAAAACCAGGAAGGCGGCTGGACCCGACGGGATTCATAGCGTCGTCCTCAAGCTTTTCGCCTTTGAACCTGGGCCAGTTGTTGCCGATCTTTACAACTCAATGCTTCGTGAGGGCTTCATTCCTCCTCTCCTCAAGAGCTCAATAGTCCACCCCCTCCCTAAGGTGACCCCTCCCAAGTGCATCGAGGACGATGTGAGGCCAATCTCTCTCACATGCCGGCTCGCTAAAGTGCTGGAGGGCTTCACATTAGCTAGAGCATTAGGGGGTCTTTTTGTGTGCTACATATATATATATATATATTTTTTTTTTAATCAAGATATGATCGTAGAAGTTGATATAGCAATTTATGCCCCACTATGATACAGCAATTTAAGTAAATTCAAATTTCGTTTCTATGTTAATACGTGTGATTCTGTTTGAAGTCAAGATCTAATTTTCATAAAAAAGGAAGACGTGGGGGCTGGGTGGGTGGGGCTTTAACGGATTCCAAACCATGGCATCCTATTAGCACTGCGGTGCTCGACCAACTGAAATACTGAGATATGAGGAACCACGTAGGATTCTATTGGAAATATCTTGGAATGTTGATGGAGAAACCCTAAGTGTGATCTAACACTCTACATTTTAGGACGCAATTTTACCTTGTGAAGGACAATGTTTATTGAAAATGTTTATGATAGACCACGCACAAGCAATATAAAAACATGTATTTAAAATCCTATACTTTTAATCTAATAAAATAATATAGCCTTTCAAAAGAACGAGCTCGCGTTCTCTGGAAACCAAAAAACAACAACAAACAGCCTTACAAGAAGGTAAACCTAACGCGCAGATCAACTGCAAATTTAAGCTCTATATCTCGCTGTCCACTGTAATTCGGCCATTTGCAGTTCAACTGCAAAGTAAAGGTTGTGTTGGTTTGTAGCCGATGCAATAATATTGAGTATAACTAAAAATATATGAGTAATAATAAAAAGTCACACATGCCTTTTCGTTAAAAAAAAAGTGATTCAACCAGAAAGCAAACCGGATCCTGGAGGGGTCATCCGGATATAAGAACAGCAAAAATATACATATCAATGCTTCCCGAAGTAAGTTTCTTGCTTAGTACGCTTTAAGGGTAAAAAACAGTCTTCATTTCTTCAAAAGACCAGACATGTCCACATCGCGTCCATTCTAGGTCACATCGTCTTTCCCGCGGAACCTGGTAATTCTGATTCCTGGTTCTCCACACGTTTCTTCACAGAAAGCCTGCAAATATAGGTAATTGAATTTATTGTATCAAGTCCCGCACATTTTAATATGGAAAATAAATGATATAGAATAGGTGTCTGCCTGCAAGTCTACGAAGGATTTAATTGTGCATAGAATAACATACTAGGAATAAGTGCTAACAATTTAGGCGGGGCTCTTGTTCAATGTCTGGCATTGGGTTATTGCTTCGAACTCTAGCCACAAATAAAAAGTTAAAGATATCATATTGTAATAAAAGTGCTTGAAGACTGATACATCATGAAGGTAGTTGACTATTCCCCTCCCCCTCATTCCTTCGTTTTCTTTTTTCTTTCGTTTTTTTTTATTTTCCTCTCTCTATACATAATTATTATATAGATTTATCTGTTTATCATCTTATTAAGGTGGCTCGATAGGGTTTTCAAGGGAAATACCTCTCACCCTTGACTATTATCTACGACTCTGTTAAAACAAAGATTTTGAAAAATGACCTCCACAGCTAAGATACTGAGATAAAGACTGATGAAAATTTGTTATGATCAGCGTTACAATGACATCAAAGTTGTCAAAGATTAGGGACATTAGATTATTACGGTATTGTAAATATTTCTCTCTTAATTTGACTTTAGAAATTTCATAGCATTGTTATCCTGACATTGCCCAAATATTGGCTTTCCATCTGGTCTCATCCTGGTACTGAAAGCAATGCTTGCTGTTTTTTTAATTCCAAACTTTATTATATTCATTTTAAAATCACTGGGGATC
This sequence comes from Porites rus, assembly GCA_964035705.1. Taxonomy (NCBI): domain Eukaryota; kingdom Metazoa; phylum Cnidaria; class Anthozoa; order Scleractinia; family Poritidae; genus Porites; species Porites rus. The sequence continues at coordinate 24,941,615 of OZ037998.1, read as the reverse complement.
CCTGCAATCTGATTGGTTCTCAGCAGTGTGATTTATTCAAAAATCGCACTATTTTTCGCTTTAAATCACATGTGTTCTAAATCGCGTCATTCGAGTTCTAATGATACGTACGACTTCATATCAAATTGCCGGACACGAAGTTCGATTACCATTAATTATCACACTTGGAACCAGGGGCGCTAATTAAATATGACCAAAGGTAACTTTTATTTCCTAGTTAAGGCTCCAGAGCGTTAAGTAATTTTTGATTAACTTACATATAAGTATCATTTTCGAAGGCTTCGTTGCTGGGTGAATGAGTATCATTCATTTCCAAGCTTTCTGCAGTCTTTACCTTCTTGACGATTGACAATTCACTGTCAATTTTTTGAGGTTTTTCCCTTTTAAACGGAGAAAAAGGCGATCAGAGAAGATCTTTCTTATAGTAAAAACAGGTTGCAAGACAGGTTAATACTTTACTTTACACCCAATTATTAGGCCATAAAGTTGCCATACGTAAGTATCACTTGTCGATCCCTTGCCACCCCGTCTAGGTTCGATTATCAGCCGCTCTTCAGGAAACGAGCCCTCGCTCCTCACGAAGGAGCAATGGAAATCGAACCTACACCCCGTTATTTCCACGGTGAAACAACCACAGTTGCAGCAGTCTGGGTCCTTTAACGGACCAGAAGAAACAGATTGGCCAAGGCAATGTGAGACGGGGACTGCGGTTTTTCTTCCATATTCGAGAAGATAAGAATATCTAACCATTTGTAAATGTCAGGGAGTAGGCATCTAAATCTCCTAAATTATTGTAAGAAACTGAACGTTGGTCGGACTAAGAATCGATCCAGGGCCTACCCCGTCAGAGCTAACCAACTGAGGTAACCAAGCGGAGGTAAATCATGTAAAATTGTAAACTTTTCTTGGCTATTGTTTTCAACTCTTGTGATTGGTCAAAATCTTTTAACACACAAAAAAACACCCTTTCAAAGTGGAGTGTAAATGCATTTTATTGCGTAAACGGCCTTCACGTAGGTTTATGCTTTCTCTGTGTAAAAATGAGAACATTCCTATGTGGGGAAAGCACCGTTGCGCATAACAAAAGAAATTGCTATCCACCTTACCCGGATCATTACTTAACAGGGACCTTTAGTATCACGTTTTTCATGGGAAACTGCAAACCGCAAACCGCAAAATGTCACGCGACCACGGCCTTACGGTCACGTTTGCAGTTTGCAGTTGACGTTTGAACCGCAGGAAGGGCTTTCAGCGGTAAGTGGTTTACGGCAACGTTTTTTGCCACAAAAAATTGCACAGCCTCGCGTTTAAAGGTATGAACTAGCTTTTTATATCCGTTTGCGATGTGTTTGTTGGACTTTTGATCTCCAATCAATGAATTATTGCTGATTTTTGGGCGATTAAAGTGATGCACTTCGACTTGATGAAAACAACATGGCGGCCCTAAACAATGAACGCGTAGTTCAAATCAATTTTATGTTCCTTTCTGCCGTACTAACAAAGGAAAGTATTCTGTTCCAACCCAGGGTTAATTTTTTTTTTTCTATCTTGTTGCTAAATTCATACTGAACTCAGTCTCTGTTCAGTTCCTATTTTTAACGTATCACTACGCGAATTTCATGTTATTTTGTTTATTTCTTTGAGACTGGGGAGCCCAGGATTCATAAAGCCTTCTGGTTTCTTCTGGGCTCCCTTGCAACCTTACAATTCCTACATGTGTTCTTGTATTGTATTATATTTTGACTAAATAAAAATAAACTGAACTGAACTGAACGCCTTGCTAAAGTTTGAAATCTCGGCAACGCGAAACTGCAAACGTGTAACTGCGGCTTGCCTGATGCTAAAGGTCTCTATTATTTCTCCACCAATTTGTATCTACAGACTCGTGTTTAACAAGTGGACATTTTTCATCTCGTTCTTTTTAGTTATGCCAACTTATCCATAGCCTGAGAAACGAATACAGAAATTCCATACTGATGCGGTGTCACTACCCAGATCGGGGTAGTGGTTCTGATTGGGGGAAGCAAATTTACGACCAATCAGAGGCTCTACCCAGATCTGGGTTGTGACGTGTCATCAGTATGAAATTTCTGCGCCTGTTTCTCAGACGTCATTTCGTGGAAAACCACCGATGGCGTCGCGAAAAGACGGCTGTTTTCGGAGGCTAATATTTTATTAATCCCTGCATAAAGTCCGTAGATTTTAATAGAATTAAGGTGTCACAGGTACCTTTTTTTCTTATTGCACCACCACACGAAGATTACGACAATGATGATAATCACCACTCCACCAGCAACACAACCAGCAATGATATATTTCATATTGCTTTCTTTCTCCGTAGGTAACACCCGTGTAGTGGCAGTTGTAATCGGCGGAGTTGAAGATGTCGCTGTCGTTGTGTCTGCAAAAAGCGTTTGTACACTTGAAATGTTGGCATTGAGGGCGCTTGAAATGCTTGCCAGCGAATTCTGAACAATAGCAACCACGGCAGCTTTCGGCATGACGGTAAACGACGATCCAGCTGGAGACTGTATGTAAAATGAAATATTTGCCAGGAGTGGACTCACTGAAATCTGTTTTGGGTAACCAGGCAACACGTGTACTTGGTTCTCTGTAAAGACCAGGCTTCCCGCTGATCTGCGTTTGCGTCGAGAGCTTAAAAAAGAGAGTGGAGTAAACTTTTTTGATTATTTTTGTTTCTGTTGTTGTCTTTTTGTTATTTATTATCATTATCATAACCTCAATGTATCAGCAGCATCATCATCATCATCATCATCATCATCATTATTATATATTTTTGGTGTTGCTGTTGTTGTTGTTTTGTGCCGATTCTCTTCTTCACAAATGCTTCATTAATCTCTGGATCAAAATACTTAAACGATCACAAAATTAGTTAAACTGTCAAGAAATAAATCAATTGAGAATTAAGCATCCATCCATCCTTCAAGTAATCAATCAGTAAATCAATAACTTGATAATTAGTCAATACCTGGTTTCCGTTGATTGACAGTTGCTACTCGTCAAGCAATGATCTGTAGCTGCTTGTGCAACGGACTGCTTGAACGCGTCCTCCTTTGGTTTATTCCACTGCAATAAGATAAATTAGATGAGAGATCTAGAAACTAGAATGTCACGCTAGTTGACCTCTCTTTTAAAAAGTTTAAACTTGTCTTCGCTTCAATTGAATTCCAAAAATAATGGTTAATTTTGTTATTTAAGATTTTATTTAGGCATTTAAACTTTTTCTTGTCGTCTGTTGCAACGGATGGCAAGGATAAAAATGTATTGAAACTCTCAACTTTTTTCAAGTTATAATTTCACGCCTGTAAATATCAACAAAAAGGTTATGATGGTTATTGCTCACTTTTGATATCTTCTTCATAACTATACAGAAACATCTCGTGTATAGGGTATGAAAGGCACAGAGTAATGACTTTAGCACAGAATTAACCCAAAACAGCAATATCCTCGTCTCTAACTCGTGGCTCAATATTGGCGCCTTTAAGTTACTATTGAATTCGTCCCTTTGGTTTGATCTGGAGAGTCTTGCAAATTGAGGAGGAGGTGCTCCTTATTCCTCGCTTTCCTTTATCGGACGGCAGGAACTTGGGTTTTGTTTTAGTCAAATGATGGCAATTTATTGCTAAGTAGGTTTTAAAAACATTGCAGCTAATTCATTGCCAAAAAAATGGCTCACCTCAGAAATATTTAATCCGACATTTACGTTGACTGATTCGGCCGTTTCTTTTGCAGAAGGTGTTCTCGGTGTTGATGCGGGTGGAGGCGGTGGAGGAGCTTCTCCTTTACCAAGTCCTTTGAAAAGAAAAGAAATAAATATATGTATTTACAACAAAGCTGATTTCCTGAGAGGAATGATTATTCCCGTTAATTTTTAACAGAGGCGAGATTTCATAATGCTAGGACAAAACTCTCGGCTAGTATTCCAAATTTGACTCTAGAACAGACGAGAGTCAAGGTTTTCTGGTTTATTTCATCCAAAGGGTGCTTCTCTACTGAGAGTCACGTGGCAGGCACTCTTTCCTTAAAGATGACAGTTTTAGTGTAATATTAAAGGTTAAAGGTTTGCTTATAGCTGAAAGTGCACTCAGCTTAAACAGCTACGCACTCCACTCGATCAAATAATATTAGAAACAAAGTGACCAAGCAGCCTCCGGTAATGATGTTGTAGTACATGTATTACAAAGACATGATGTTTGGGTAATGAAAATCCAAAAACGAACATGCTAAGTTGTAGAAAATTGCCAATGATAGTGGCAATACAACTTTAAACAATCCGCTAAAGATGAGCCCAAATCATTGATAAATCAGACCAAATTCAAGCCATGTCGTGAGTCAAATAGCAACTGAATTCATTTGCAAGCAAACCTTGGCATTTGTTGTCAATCCAGTACAAATCTTTTCCACAGACACACTTGTAAGATCCGTGGATATTACTACAAGTCTGGGAAGCATCTTGACATTGGAAAGTGTATTCCATGCATTCATCGATATCTTTTAAAGAGAACAGAAGTAGACCAAAACAGTTAAACAAAGTTAAAAGCTCCAAGATTAGAACGAAATGAAAAATTAATTGTAGACAATCCAATGAGTCAATTCAAAATGGAAATGATTTGCCTTCACTAATTTTCTTAGTCTTATTTTATTACGAATAATCCTTTTTTATCTACTTTTTTTTTGTCAAAAATAATTAAAGCTTTGCATGGGTAATTTGATGGACACATCATCATCATTATCATTGTCTTCATCACGATCGTTATCATTATCATTATTTCTACTATTTGTTTTAATTTCATTTTTTTCTTCTTTTTTTATCAGTTTTGTTTTCCTTCAATATATACCCGAGAATAAAAAGAATAAACTAGATACCGTTGCAAGTGTAACCGTCACTGTCAAGCCTAAATCCGCCCGCACAGGAACAAGTGTAACTTCCCTCTTCGTTACTACACTTCTGAGTGCATAGACTTTTTCCAGTCTCACATTCGTTTATATCTGTAAAAGAGGAGTAGTTAAAGTATAATTATGTGAAATCATACTATGGTATGTAAAAAATCATAGAGCAGGGTTGCCGTTTGATGTGCATGGTAAATTAGAAACTCTACACAATTGTCACATCTTATTCCTTGTTGGTGCTCTAAGTTTATTGATCGACAGGGACCATGTAAAAAACTGATAATTATAGTTTTAAAAAGTGGAGTGATCTTTGATGCGCATCTTTCTCGTTTAATTTTACACCAAATGTGTTCAAAAGACTCATTTTTGGTGCTACATATAGCATTTAATGGCTGCCGGTTTTCCGAACTGAGTAGGAGTTCATTTTAGACATATTTTTAGAGAGGTCGAAATTTATTTTTAAACCCGAATAAAAAAATCGCTCTTTCTCATTGGCATCCTGTCAAAAAATAAATAAATAAATAAGAATTTTCGCGTTTTACTGAAATCATACGCCCAGGACCTCCATAGGCAACCAATCACAGTCGCCAAGTTTCATTTAATTCTGCGATGTCCACTGTAACTGTTAAATGCCCTTTTTAGAAACCACGACCTGGTGGAACGTTCCCAGACAAGGTCATTGGACACTAGTATGGTTGGGTATCGAGACGAAGCCCTTTGCTGGTGTTCTTAGATAGTTACAAAAGGTCATGCCAACCTGAATTACTTCAGTAACAACTTTCGTTCTAGCGACCTTTTTCCTAAACTACTCATGTTTTAAATGATCAGCTGCCTGAATAAAGTATTTGTTTAAACAAATACCTGAGCATGTCATGCCATTTTGGTTTAGTTCATATCCCGCGTGGCACGAACACTTGTCCTGTCCATCTGCTTGATAACAAACTTGTTGGCAGCCATGTTGACCTGTACATACATTTTCAGCTAACGAAAAATAAATATAATAAATATAACTTTAGGAACAATCAAAGTAAACGTAATTTTTTTAAATTATATTTTTTTTACTGTAATTGCAGAGACAGGCGATAATTGCCCTTGATCGAATAAGTATACTCACGTATGCATTTCTTTGAATCAGCAGGATCCACCTTAAAATTTTCATCACATTTGCAATTATATCCTCCTGCGGTATTTTCACATTGATGCATACAGTCACTGGCAGGGGAACACTCATTCACATCTGAAAGCGCAAGAGTACACTGTAAACTGTTACTTATCTTCATACTTCTTTCCAAACGAAGTGGCATTGAGAATCCGATTCAAGGTTTAGGCAAACGTAACACATGAGATTCATGCTGACAAACTTTCAAATTCAGAAATGGGAGAAAAAAATACGAGACAAACAAGGTTGAAGCGTTCTTACCCTGGCAAGACTTTTTGTCTGCATCGAGATAATATCCATCATCACACTTACATACTAACGAGCCGGGGGTGTTAATGCAATTGTGCTGACAGCCACCTTTGTTTACAGAGCATTCATCAATGTCTAAAAGAAACGAAGTATATAGAAAACATACTAATTACATTTTAAGTAAAAGAGTAAGAATACCAACTCTTGAGTATCTGCTAATGAACTCCGGGCTCAAATGGATAACCTAAAGTACCGAAGGGCGTTTGTACGATGCTAACATTCCTTCGCAGCTAATATAAACCAGCTCGGGATTATATATGATCGTTTGAAGGATGACTATATCCCTGGATATTATTTGGAGGCGGGAAATCATAAGTTGCAATAAACGCCTTTATTATATGACTGTATAGGCCGTGAGCAATTTGAAGCTAATCCCTTGTTCTGATTGGCCACCAGAGCGTGAAAGAAAGGCCCATCTTGACCTTTCGGGATTTCCCTGGTGGTCCAGCCGCAAGACAAGATGTTTGAGTATTGGCCTTGAGCCGTTTTGCCTGGTCAGTAACCTATAATTATGATATACCTGTACAATCAATACCATCTCCTGAGTAACCACTTGGACAGGGGTCGCACTGGAATCCAGTCTCGTTTGCAGGTGGCGGTAAATCAGTACAGGTGACACCTGGGTAACATGGCTGGGAATTTTCTTCGCAGGCGTCAAGATCTGAATCACAAAAGGATCCGGTGTAACCATCCTTACACGCGCACGAGAGAGTGTTGAATCTTTCTGTGTTGTTGGCATTGTTTTCCTCGCTATCCTCTTCTTCTTGAAAGCAGCTTCCATCATTAAGACATGCGCAAACATAAATGACTGGACTTAAGACTGTGGTTGCAGTTCCATCCGACACAATGAAGTCTACTTCGATCTGTAAAAGTAAAGTGCTTGTCAAAATTAATTTTGAAGCAGAATACTCAAAAGAGTCTGCATGAAAATATAAATACGAGCAAATGAGATCTATTTGAAAACGGTATTAAAGAAGAATAAAAAAATTAATATCTTATTTTTTCAGAAGCCCCCCACACCAGGCTGAAGACAAACTGTGATTTACAATAACAAACGGTTACCTCCTCAGAGGTGACCCTCCAAGTCAAAGTTATTGACGACGCATCGCTTGTCGTTGTATAACCGGTGGGAAGTGTTCCAGATAAAGTGAAAGTCAAGGAATCGTTGTTAGGATCCTCTGCTGTCACAATAATAGTAGCTGTTTCGTTGACAGTTATATTGACCTCAGTTGGTCCTGTTAGAATCCTTGGAGGGAAATTTTCTGCAAAACATGAACATTATAAAAATAGACTGAGCATTAAAAAAGAACGGAAATCCCTTACTCTAAGCATGGAATTAGTACTATCACGAAGGGCAGAGATGTGTGGCACAGTTTTATTAAATGGTAACCAGGTTTAAGAAGGAGGCCAATGAGATACCATTGGATTTGAATCTAAGTTTCATTCATTTGGTCTGGAAAATGGAGAATAAACAAAGATCCGCAAAAAGTGAACCACAACTTTGAATTTAAAGCAATACATGTCTCCATCGTGGGCGTCGATAAAACCCGGAACATGGAACATCCCCGAACATTCCGGAACATCCCGAAACATAAAAAAAATTAATTGAAAAAATAAATAATTAATTAGATAATAATATTAATGATAATAATAATAAATTTTAAAAAGAGCAATAGATAGAAAACAATTCATTACAAAAATTTATAACAACAAAATAAATAACATAACATAACATAAAGACGGAAAATAAAGAAAGAAAGAAAGAAAGAAAGAAAGAAAGAAAGAAAGAAAGAAAGAAAGAAAGAAAGAAAGAAAGAAAGAAAGAAAGAAAGAAAAAGAAACTGGTATCATCTCCGAGTATGATAAAACAACATTTTGTCGCAATGAATTTTTTGGGCGAGTGAGGGTCCATTTAATTGACAGTAATGAGTGAAGGTTTGCTTCTAAATTCAAAATATATTAAAATAGGTCGCGAGTAGAGGGTTTTCAAGCTTTTGTCACATAGCCACTTCTTTTAAATGTTTGCCATGCGGTTTAACGGTTATTCATTTACGGCTTTGCGACCGTAAGAAGAGCTTAGGGGCTCGTGGCTTTGGACTTGGATAATTAAATTGAAGATTCACGGTCAGTAGTTGATGTATGACCCCATGAAATGACACCAGTGCCATGTTGGGCCTCTAGGCACAGAAGATAACAAGTGTAGTAAGTGTAGTGAATTTAACAAGTGTAGTATGTGTCGTAACCGTGGTAAGTGTAGTAAGTGTAGTAAGTGTAGTAAGTGTAGTAAGTGTAGTAAGTGTAGTAAGTGTAGTAAGTGTAGTAAGTGTAGTAGCTGTAGTAAGTGTAGTAAGTGTAGTAGTTATAGTAGCTGTAGTATCTGTAGTAGGTGTAGTAGCTGTAGTAAGTGTAGTAAGTGTAGTAGCTGTAGTAAGTGTAGTAAGTGTAGTAGCTGTAGTAAGTGTAGTAAGTGTAGTAGGTGTAGTAAGTGTAGTAAGTGTAGTAGCTGTAGTAAGTGTAGTAGGTGTAGTAGTTGTAGTAGCTGTAGTATCTGTAGTAAGTGTAGTAAGTGTAGTAGCTGTAGTAAGTGTAGTAAGTGTAGTAGCTGTAGTAAGTGTAGTAAGTGTAGTAGCTGTAGTAAGTGTAGTAAGTGTAGTAGGTGTAGTAAGTGTAGTAAGTGTAGTAGGTGTAGTATCTGTAGTAAGTGTAGTAAGTGTAGTAAGTGTAGTAGGTGTAGTAAGTGTAGTAAGTGTAGTAAGTGTAGTAGCTGTAGTAAGTGTAGTAAGTGTAGTAGCTGTAGTAAGTGTAGTAAGTGTAGTAGTTGTAGTAGCTGTGGTATCTGTAGTAGGTGTAGTAGCTGTAGTAAGTGTAGTAAGTGTAGTAAGTGTAGTAGCTGTAGTAAGTGTAGTAAGTGTAGTAGCTGTAGTAAGTGTAGTAAGTGTAGTAGGTGTAGTAAGTGTAGTAAGTGTAGTAGGTGTAGTATCTGTAGTAAGTGTAGTAAGTGTAGTAAGTGTAGTAGGTGTAGTAAGTGTAGTAAGTGTAGTAAGTGTAGTAGCTGTAGTAAGTGTAGTAAGTGTAGTAGCTGTAGTAAGTGTAGTAAGTGTAGTAGTTGTAGTAGCTGTGGTATCTGTAGTAGGTGTAGTAGCTGTAGTAAGTGTAGTAAGTGTAGTAAGTGTAGTAGCTGTAGTAAGTGTAGTAAGTGTAGTAGGTGTAGTAGTTGTAGTAGCTGTAGTATCTGTAGTAAGTGTAGTAGCTGTAGTAAGTGTAGTAAGTGTAGTAGCTGTAGTAAGTGTAGTAAGTGTAGTAGCTGTAGTAAGTGTAGTAAGTGTAGTAGGTGTAGTAAGTGTAGTAAGTGTAGTAGGTGTAGTATCTGTAGTAAGTGTAGTAAGTGTAGTAGGTGTAGTAAGTGTAGTAAGTGTAGTAAGTGTAGTAGCTGTAGTAAGTGTAGTAGCTGTAGTAAGTGTAGTAAGTGTAGTAGCTGTAGTAAGTGTAGTAAGTGTAGTAGTTGTAGTAGCTGTAGCATCTGTAGTAGGTGTAGTAGCTGTAGTAAGTGTAGTAAGTGTAGTAAGTGTAGTAGCTGTAGTAAGTGTAGTAAGTGTAGTAGGTGTAGTAGTTGTAGTAGCTGTAGTATCTGTAGTAAGTGTAGTAAGTGTAGTAGCTGTAGTAAGTGTAGTAAGTGTAGTAGGTGTAGTAAGTGTAGTAAGTGTAGTAGCTGTAGTAAGTGTAGTAAGTGTAGTAGGTGTAGTAAGTGTAGTAAGTGTAGTAGGTGTAGTATCTGTAGTAAGTGTAGTAAGTGTAGTAGGTGTAGTAAGTGTAGTAAGTGTAGTAAGTGTAGTAGCTGTAGTAAGTGTAGTAAGTGTAGTAGCTGTAGTAAGTGTAGTAAGTGTAGTAGCTGTAGTAAGTGTAGTAAGTGTAGTAGGTGTAGTAAGTGTAGTAAGTGTAGTAGGTGTAGTAGCTGTAGTAAGTGTAGTAAGTGTAGTATCTGTAGTAAGTGTAGTAGCTGTAGTAAGTGTAGTAGCTGTAGTAAGTGTAGTAGGTGTAGTAAGTGTAGTAAGTGTAGTAGCTGTAGTAAGTGTAGTAGGTGTAGTAGTTGTAGTAGCTGTAGTATCTGTAGTAAGTGTAGTAGCTGTAGTAAGTGTAGTAAGTGTAGTAGCTGTAGTAAGTGTAGTAGGTGTAGTAAGTGTAGTAAGTGTAGTAAGTGTAGTAGTTGTAGTAGCTGTAGTATCTGTAGTAAGTGTAGTAGCTGTAGTAAGTGTAGTAAGTGTAGTACATCATTTACTAACCATAACTTCTGTGCCTAGAGGCCCGACATGGCACTGGTGTCTCAGGACATTTCATGGGGTCATACATCAACTACTCACATTCGCCGTGAATAGTCGCAGTGGCAGTGGCAGTGGTAGCGCAGCGGTAGTTTCTAACTGTTATCAGTTAGCCTGAATTTTAGCCGTCTCCCCGCAAACTCCTCTTGCGACTCGAGGAGACGTCTGAAATATCAGGCGGACTGTAAACAGTATAGAAACTACTACGAATGTGAGTATTGTCCACTAAAATCCAAAGACAGGAGCCCCTATACTCTTCTTAAGTTCACAGAGCCGCCTAGTCTGTAAGTAATTCATGTCAACCTCAAGGGAAGCAAAGCACCTCAAGTAAGCAAATGTCGGTTATATATAAGGAGACTATATGTTGGCTTGAAATGAGCTTCTTACCAACTTGGCTTGACATGAAATACTACACCGACATTTTAGACCATCGCAGAGCCGTAAATGGATAACCGACAAATGATTAACTCATGCCAAACAATTACAAGAGGTAGCTCTGTGACGAAAGCTTAAAAAACCCCCTCCTCGCGACCCATTTTAATATATTTTGAATTTAGAAGCAAGCCTTCACTCATTACTGTCATTTGCATGAACCCTCACTCGCCCAACAAATTTTAATCGGTTGTGACAAAATATTGTTTTCTCATACTCAGAGAGGATACCAGTTTCTTTTTCTTGATTATTTCATTACTTTTCGTTTTTTTTTTTTTTTGGTTATTTTACGTTATTATTAATTTTTACAAAAATTATTTATTATTATTATTTTATAATATTTTTTTCATGAAAATTATTTTTATTTTTGCATGTTCCGGGATGTTCCGGAATTTTCCGGCATGTTCCGGAATGTTCCATGTTCCTGGTTTTATCGACGGCCCTCCATCGTCTACGATCATCTTCAGTTGCATGTAATACAGTTTATGTGCTTCGAAATAACAATTATGGTGATGCATGATGTATCACCATATACTTGCGCATGTATTGTTATATAGACCTTTGTCACGCGGTGGCCTTTTTGTCCCAAGAGATTAAAAAAGATTTGTATTTGCACGGCTAGCGTCGTTTTCACTGCGAGGCTAGCCGTGCAAAAGAAAGCATTTTTAATCTCTTGGGATAAAATGGCCGCCGCGTGACAAAGGTCTGTTTCAACCCAAAGTAACTGTATTACTTGCAACTGAAGATGATCATACATCAATGAAGAAATGTCTTTCTTCAAATTCAAATTGTGGTTCACTTTTTACGAATTATTATTCCTATCAGCTGAGATGTCTGTGTTAGTGTGGTAGAGTTTACATCCACACTTCTTAAAAGCGGCAATCCTTGGCAAGAAGATACTTGACAGTAACGATATACAGGGGCACCCAACGGGAAATTTTGAGAAAAAGACCTAAAAACAACAACAAAGCGTGAATAAAGTTTTCTGAGACTATTTTAAGCAATTTGGGAGATTGCTGGTAAAAAATTATCTGTTCCTCACTCCCAGCAAGACTGATGGAAGAGTTCCCAGCCAGCAACCTTACAACCTGCAACCTGACTTACTGGGCAGTTTCATAGGGCACAATTCAGATCTTGAGTGGTAAGTAACCCATACAAGTAACCCGTAGCAGCTATTCTAGACTTCAAATCCCGTCTGACACCCTGAATTATCTTTTTCCCAGCAACACTTTCCTTCCAAGGATTATTATTTCTTTCACATCTCCCAGCCCGCAAAAATGTGCCTGAAGAACAGATATTTTGAGGAACAGATCCATTGGGTGCCCCTGGATATAATAATATTTCAAAATTTATAACGCGCATAATCAAACAACTGCGCCACTGTCTTACCCAATGCCTGTGATTCAATTTCAATTTGTACAGCTACTTGTTTGGTGCTCTCTCCAACAGATACATCTCCAGTGGAAGCGATGTCGAACAAGCAGTTCACGTCCCCTTGACAAGCAAGCTCTGCTGCAACCCTTAACTCGTTGGTTGCAAAATTTATTGGTTCGTCCAAAAAGATAGGAACAAATGACGCATTAGCGTAAGTGCTTGTGTTTTCTCCAGGTTTGTAGGTAAATAGGGTTGTATTCTCCATCACTTGCCCTAGCAAAAGAACATATTAGAACATTAGAACATGTACCTTTGTGAACTTTGCACGCGCCTTTTCTTGTTTAAAACATAAATCAAATTATTGGAAAGAAAAATGAAGTATACCGTAGGAAAGATTAGTTCGCAGTTTAACAACCATTTTTTTCTCATTTATGTGTTAAACACTGAGATAAAATGTTAAAGAACCCCTTGCTTCAACCGTTAATAAACCTCTTGCCTGCACATTTATACTAAATACTGGATAACAAAGGTAGCCGTCTAGAACACTGTTAAAGACTATATAACATGAAATACTAAAGACGTGGCACTAAAGTGTGATGAGACTTACAATGTAAGCCAAAATCGAAATGTATCTGACGGCCTGTGGCGTTGGATGGTAGCGTTGTTCCATCAGGTCTCAAGAAGTCATCAAGGGTGTCATCGTTCCAAGTCCCTAAGAGCCCCTTGGTGTTTCCTTTGAAGGATATGGGTGCAGCGCAGACTATAGTAAGAGAGCCTTGTAGTTCAGTGACTGTTACAGATATCCCAGAGGGGAACGTCACGAGGAAAGAGTTGCTTTCTGGACGTGACAGTGCTAGAGATCCATTGACAAATACGCTGGAGTTTGTCAAACTATCGTAGTCATTGTATGGCTGACCATCTATGAGCACTTCCAATCCTCCTGTAAAAAATCCAAGCACACAATTTCATATGTTAGGAACATTGACCTGCTTATAGGATGCCTTTTAAGGTAAAAGAGAAAAGAAAAAAAACTCGTATCGTCTACTGACCTCCTTCTTTCAGAGCAACCTGCACTGTGCTTGTACTTTCCTCCTTCGCCACTGCAGCAGCAAAGATGGTCGCTGTCCCTCCTCCTTTAGCAAGTTTTGTTCTAGCTTGCAGCTGGAAGAACTCATCGTTGATGTCTATCATAGTGTACTCACCAAGTCCGTTGAAAGTGTAGTTTCTGCCGTCTAGTGTCACAACATGAGGATCTCCAAAAGTAGGAGCTGCGATACAAGACAGCAGTTGGTAATCATAAGTAAATTCTCAACAACAATTTTAAGATGCTTTTCAACTAACCTGACGTGTACTGAGTGGTCTAGTCAAGTTTTGATATCTTTTGAGTCACGTGAGCACTGTGTGTTGAGTGCTTAATTGTAATAATTGGTTGTTTTTGTTGATTCGTTTGTTTGCTTTTTCAGCAAAGCTCTGGAGCCCATGGGTAAGGTGATTGTTTGTAGGACCGCCCGTCCGCTCTCTCTATGTCAGCTAACATAAAGTGTCCCATTAACCCACAATTAGAAATAACAATGGGCCATTTCGGAATTCGCAAAGTACAGTAAGATTACATGTAAAACCTTTCATCTAAAAATGCGTTTGTTTGAATAAGAAGAAAGAGAGAAACGCTTGGCCGACTTAGAAATGGCACACACACTGTCCCTCTTTCATTATACGCCATCCTTATTAGTTTCAGTTGACATTCTAAGAGCCATCAAAATTTAAAAAATGGGATATCCAATGACAGGAAGCGGTTGGCCATATCGCGAGTTCACGTACACTTTGAATCGAGGTTACAAGTTTTGAAAACTTTTTCGAAGACCAATTGATTTTTTTACACCACTGGTAATTACATATACAATAGCTACACAATTGACTGAAACAAATCGAAGAAAGCCATCAAATTCGACAGAAAGGTATTGACAAACATTCGTGTCCTAAAATACCGAGGAACTGTTATGGTATAATTAAGGATTTTTCGAGCCAAGTTTAAGTTATTTTGAATGAAAAACAAACTGGCTGGTTCCGCTTTTATACGTACTCAGCTTCTTCATCCCATACTTGTCTCTTCTTATGTTCTTGACTTTTCTTGTTGCCAAAAATGAGGCAAAAATTAAAATCGCTTACAATTGAGAAGCCAAAAATAAACAAGTAAAACACAAACACGCAAGAATATCCTACCTTGAACCGGGGGAACATAAGCTTCACAGCCCTCAGATGGCCGCAATTGGTAATATAACTTGCACAGCCTCCCCCTTTTGATTGCTCCAATGCAGCAATATTGAAACCCTAAGACGTCACTTGCAGTGTGGTCATCCTTTAATTCTGGAACTAGCTTATGGAAGCGGTCAATTGTACCTCCGCGACGCGGTCCGATGATTAAAGCTCCAAATTTATTGGCGTTTATGAAGTAACAACACTTTCTGCCGTGGTTATTACTAGAGCGCCTGACCGTGTAGTAGCACCTTGTATAGGGAAAAATTGGCTCAACCCATGTATACCTATCATCCACTCTTGCCTGATCCAACGTACAGGGACAAGGGTCCGGTTTAGTAGTGTTGGTAAAATCTAGGCCTACCTTGTGCTCTTCAAGCCAGACTTCACAATTAAAATCGCTACCCTCTTCACCAGTAGAATTCTCAAGTCGCATGATCCATCGTCCGGGTATGTTTTCCTGGTTTCCAGGAAGGTTATCAATGCTTTCAGCTTGAACAGTACCTGACCTGTTTCGTGACAACAAAATCAAACAGTCAGTTCATTGAGATCAAGTTTTGAAAATATATATTTCATCTGCCTTTGGTTATTGGTAAAAGATGCCTTGCCTGATATGAGACAAACTCTTTCAGCTCCTTAAGCTATTTTTAATGAAAATCACGCAAAATTCCGATGAATTCATTAACAATTATTCCACGAGTGCGCGTTGGATATGAGATGGAAGAAAGCCAACAAGGCGTGTAGCGCCGTGTTAGCTATGATCAGCTCATATCCAAAAAGCACTGGTGGAATAATTGTTTTATTAAGAACTCCCACAAAATATCGAAAATTCTTCCCGACTTAATATGTAAAAATTAGCGGTTTTCAGCTTGTTTTAATTTGAGCAGACGCGTACAGTTTCCATATTTGGAGAGCATTGTATAATGGCTCATATACCATGATGGCAGTCAGACCTCAAGAATTGTATTAAGCAATGATTCAGTTTCTAATAATAAAGGTTGGATGCAACGTTTATCCAATTAATTTATTACTGCTGCCTCACATGGTGTGAAATGAAGAAGCAGAGAAACGAAGAGACTATGGCCTATTAGTTCTGCAAAGTCCACCTGTAATATAAATTAAAGAACTTATTTTGTACGACTAAGATTAATTTCGTTACATTTGCAATAAGTTTTCAATATCTTTACAATAAACCCTGTTTCTTCAGGTTGTTCACAAACTAGAGGTAAGCATAAATGCCTCCCCATATCCACTACTATGACCGTGTCCGAATTAGTACCTAACCATGGCCTTGATGGCGACTCATTTGTCCAGTAAAACGTTGAAGTCGTTGCTTCGTTTTGGGGGTAAAGCTTCAGCCCTAAAAACTCCATACCTTGGGATATTAAGGAAATTGTTTTCCTCGTCTCCTGCGTTGAAACCAATAACAGGAAGGAACTCATAGTCGGTAAAATATTTGTAGTTTGACCTGTAAAAAAGGTGAAAGAAAAAAAAGGGCATTTCTGTCTGTTAAAAATGTATATGTTATCTTAAGCCAGAAAACACCCATGAGTGAAGTGCCCCGACGGGCTACTCTTTTCGGGACATGGTCCACATATGCTCTAGTGGAATCCCTAATTGGCTCTTTAAAGGACAAACACATTCTGGCCTCAACTCAGCCTACTCAATTACTACTTACATCACGATGCCGACCTAACTAGCTAGGCTCCCTAGTTCGTCCGCATTATAATTATTTGCTGCTTCTATTCACCTTTTATACCGTTTCGACGGGCATTACTTCAAAGAATACATTAATGCTATTTGAAGTGCAGATTGTTGCAGTGCATCATGTATAAACATTGAATGTTCCATTTTAAAATTTGCATACTAACTCAGCACCTGCTAATAGATTTTTTTAGGCCGGGCACTAAACTAGAAAGGGAAATAAACCAGTGCGAACGACCGTTTGCTTCTTTGATCGAGCCGCCGTCCAGCGCCATGGACGAATAAATTAACTTTGAACAGGTAAAAACTTTTTAAAAACATGTTAAGGCTCGCGCGCATTTCCTTACGTTGCCTGCACAAGTGAACCTGCTCGCAGGATATTGCTTCCGTTCACAAATGCTGTCTTAACGCGAGCCTGATTTGAATTTGCGCTCTTTTTCGCTCTTAGTTAATTGTAGGAGAACCCAACTGGAGTTGAATTCCTAGGGACCATATCCGAATTCAAAAAGAGAAATAAACTTTCGTCTTCGCTTGTTTACGTCGTCTATAGAACGCAAAATGAGGTATTTTACACGTCTTGGTCGTGCAAAAACCGCAAAGAAATGTACAAAAGAGTGATGCACGTGCAACGTTACTGTTTTGGTTATCAAACGTATTGGTTTTTGACGTTCTGGCTGCCGTCACGCCGTTTGATCTTGGGGCCTGTTTATATGGAGGTGGGGGATCCCAGGTAGGTGAGGCAACACGCTTTGGTGGGGTATGCAACCTGTCCAAATAATCTCTCATTTTAATTTGATCACGTTTACATCATAGGTGGGGTGACCCACCACTTTTTACCTCACCTATCTGGGGTCCCCCACCTTCATGTAAACAGGCCCTTAAAGTCATTTATGTCTCTTGCGAAACAAGAGGAAGTGATGTCAGTTGACGTTTAGGATAGGATAGGATAGCTGCTTTATTATCAACAGAGCGCCAACAGACACATGTGTTTACAACGATAACGAAGATTGTAGTGCAATAATTACAGAGGTGTACATTTGTAGAATTTAATATACAACTAGACAAGGTTATATTTAACGCGTCTTTCTTTTTCGCGGAAGCGATCACATACGTATTTAACCACAATGTTTTGCGTTTGCTCTGCTTGCTTCATACTTATCAACGTTGCAAAAGCAGAGCTTGGAGTCACAGAGTCAAGAAAAAGATTAGTTTCCTTTTTTAGCGTATTGAACAGCTCTCTCCTAGGATCCCTATAAGCTATGCAATTCATCAAAAAATGCTCCTCGTCTTCTAATCCAGTTTTACATAATGGACAGATTCTTTGGTCTGGTGGTTGATAGGGTTTAACGTATCACCCAGTTTCAATTGCTAGTTTGTGGTTGCTTAATCTTAGCTTTGTGATTGCTACTCTATGATTGATGTTTCTTACATTTGTGAGGTAATTTTCGTAGTCATGGGTAAGTTTAAATTTCCTAAAAGTCCTTAGTTTGTTCTTTTCGTTCATCATTGTGTATTTCGCTAATCCATGTTTGCTGTTCTATGTCTAAGAGTCTCTGTCGTATATAGCTTATGGTTTCGGGAGTTTTCACTTAGGTGTCACGTGGACGCACATGCTCGATTGAAAGGCAAACGGTCGCTCGAGTTGGTTTCTTTCCCTTCATATAGCGTAGCGTCTGGACTGAAGAAACCACCCCTCCTAGGTTACACTGCTAAAGATGGCCAAAATTTAGACTATATTATAAAGGATAACTCTGGTCACACAACGGATAAGTTAAGTTTGGGCAGGTGTTGACACCAGGCCGGTGATAAAATGACAAGTAACGACTAGACGTAGTACACTCTCCTTGTTTGATAACTGAATCAAGAAGCATTTTGTATTTGGCCTTCAGAATTATCACTTTTCTTTCTCACGGACATCGGACACGCCATGACTGCATGGTGTTACAGTTTCTATGGAAAATCGACAAATTCGATAGCGTGTACACGTGCTGTTTATGAATCGAATCTCGGATTACTTCTCGATTCCATTCCGTAACCTTTCTTATCATTTTTCGGGGATAAACCTTCTTTTAAGTGCAAGCTGCTTACAGCTAGTCTTCGCTACATCTGAGTGTTTCTCCTGCAATGGTAAAGGAGGAATTAGAAGGGAAGGAGCGCGTGTTGCGAAGAGTCGATGGTGGGGGCGATGGAATATGCATGATAAGCTATTCAGGGTCCTTTACACTTACCGGCTGGTTGGAGCAGAATATTGAATTCCGTTATGAGGATAGTTAAATATAACGAAAGAGAATATGTTGTCAGTGACGATAACTGCTTGAAATGTGTTCCCCTGAAGACAAAGCAAACAGAAATCAGAAGTTACATCAATGACTTTGTCTTACTAAACAACTATTATCTAATAATTACCAAACAAAAAGGAGCGTAAAGCACAGTGTAAACGGACGCCATATTGTTGACCAACAACTCCTAACACTGTTGGATGTTACATGTTGCTCCCGTTTGCTCATTCACTCTGTTGCTTTTGTTCTTGTGTGTTGTTGGGAGTTGTTGCGCAAAGTTTGAAACCGGTCAAACTTTTAGTCACGGGCAAATGGACGCAACCACTCCCAACATTGTTGGCTAACAATGTTTGAAGTTGTTGCGTCCTTTTGCACTTATCTTAATGCTCGTAAAGCTTCATGGGCACCTAACGACCAAACGTTAAAAATACGTCAGAAGTGTCTGAAATGGTTTTCTCTATGCTCGAGAAGCCTTTTTGGTTAATTTGAAGCTTTCCTAAACCATTTTTATCCGTTCGGATACCATAGGAGAACTTTGGTCGTCTCAAAAGTTTTAAGGTGGCCTTTTGTTTCCGTCATCCAAAATTGTTAACTACTCGAGGACATGGGGTTAGGGTACTTTTATAGGAAGATTCTAGGGGACGTAAAGTGTTTTTACCGAAATATTCAGGTACCTTTTTCAGCAATAATCGCAATAACTTCGTAATGTAATTTGTGAAAAACACATCCTCCGAAACTCGTTGTAAGCTAGTAGAAAAACTGAGAGCTACTTAGCCACCTTTTAAATGAAGACAAGTTGTCCCGGAAAGACGGTCGCCCTCCTAACCTAGTCAAATTAAGCCAGCGTTTAATATGAGAAAAAAAGTTGACCCCTTTATCTGAGCCAACAGCGTTCACGCATGCTCTGATTGTCTCGCCTTGACCGAGCTGTTGACCCAGCTGGGCGAGCCAAAGTGTTCAAATTGGGCCCGGTAAGGGTGGTGACCCTACAATCGAAAAAGAATGACCCATTCGAATTCTAGCCCAGTCAACCTTATGTTTCTCGTTAAACGGCTCGCCATGCCTTCTAAGAGAATGTAGGAAAAGTTGGCTTGCCGAAAGTAGCTCAGGTAGGCAGAGTGGCTCTTCCGTACCCCGGACAATTTTTTGTCCATATAAAAGGGGCCGTAGACAAATGGACGGTTATCCAAAGGCCTAGGGCAGAATAGCCATGCAAATGGATGTATATATTGGATATGGGTAACGGAAAACGTGGTCAGGCTACAAGAGTCAACAAGGCTTAAGTCTTACCAGGGTCTCTGTAAAAGAATTCAAATCCGCGGGGCGGAGATTCACCCATGTCACAACACAAACCCAGGAGGCTTGGAATGTTTTTCCTTCTGGAAGTTTGCTTTGGTATACACTCAACACGTCAGATGTAGCTTTGCTTAAAGTTTCATTGACTCCTTGTCCAGTATAGATGTGATAATACACTTTCGATATTGAATTGGTAAATGAGCGGCCAAGATCGACTCGTGTCCAGTATGGTGCTATTATTGAACTAAATCTCAACCACCATCTTTGACCAAATGGGTATGGTCGCTGATTTATTCTGTTCCTCTCAAACTGAATTACGCCATTTGGACATATCTGAGATCGTGATACAAAAAATGCAATGTAAATGGATTGGGATTTTTAAAAATTGCAAAAGGAGGAACCCTTGAGAATATCTATTAAGAGAACAAGCTTGTTCTTGCTGATTTTGCTGCTTCCTAACTAAGTAGCTTAAACTGGAAGCTTAATGGTTACCGGGAGGAGAACATGCATCGCTCCATATGTAACCAATAGGGGTGAAAATGAACAAAGCGGTAGTCAAAGGGTAAAAGCACCAACAATAAGGTGTTATCGCTCAGTAAAGTCACATAATCAATGGAAGAACAGCAGTACGCGGACACCGATGTGTCTCGATCAATAACAAATTGACTATCGCTAAACAAACGATACATAATATTACATACAAAACATTTTCTGTGACGTTTCCCATAGAATCTTATCCCTCCTCTTGGTATTTTGATTTTTTCACATTTGACTTTGAAGTCGATGTGTGTGTCTCCTTCGTAAGGGTACAACCGTTTCACAGGCGCTGAAAAAAGAGTTGTATTTGTCTATTATTATTATTATTATTATTATTATTATTATTATTATTATTATTATTATTATTATTGTTGTTGTTGTTGTTGTTGTTGTTGTTATTATTATTATTATTATTATTATTATTATTATTTGCAAAAGAAAGCAGTTATGTAAAGTAGAAGTCAGTTAATGGTCTATTCAAATTCACTGCCCTGGATCTCAAAAGTAAAAAACACACGCATCTTTAGGTAAGACACAAAATCTTCTGCTCTAGAACAGTTCAATGCATCATGGATTGTCTTATTTTCCCGACAAGACCTTAATTTAACGATATTTCCTACCTTGGTATGCAGACCAATAATACGGACATTCATAAGTCACGTCGTTATTTAAGACAAATTTTGGTCCCAAGTGAGGCTCTGATTTTTTCTTCCAAGCCGCCTGCCACTAACTAAAACATCATCTTTGTAGTCTTTATTTGCGTTATCAATAAAAATATAATATCAATATACTAACGTGTCGTTGGTATTATTGTGGTTGTTGGCACGATTACTGCAACGAAATAGAGAGTAATTGTAACACATTTCAATACCTGCCTTACTTAACTACCAACCACACCTACAAGTGTTAAGAGAAATAGGTTTCCAAGCGCGGA
>OZ037998.1:24857611-24915111 GCA_964035705.1 Porites rus | reverse complement strand
TGGGTATGACTACTTTTAGCTCGTCACACAATCCTCCTCTTCCCGGGGAAGCCTGGAACGCGTGACAAAGATCTTAAAACGTCTGCAATGGAGGCTAATAAGCTTCTTAGTTGTTTTGACAAAAACAGTTGATTCAAAAACTAGTTCTACTCACGTGCAGTTTGGAGCTCCTTCGGAATCCCTAAGGTAGACCGCCTCAAAAGCCACCACCATCCGGAAGCGCTGAGGAAAATAGACTGGATAAAAAGCCCAGAAACACCCCAAATTTCCAGGTATGGTCTGTGGGAATCCAGGACTTGTGAATACACCCATTCTTCCAATAACGTCAGCCTGGTACGCTGCAGTTAAGTAATCGCAATATGCCGTAAGTTTTTGGCTGAAATTTCCCCATTTTTTTCCTTATTATTTATTCGAATATTGATGAAGGCTCCTTGAGATACAACTTCTATAAAACAGTAGTAGTTAAATATATAGTTTAATGGTAACCAGTGCGATACAAGATTTTAAAAAGACCGTGATGGCAAACTCGAGTCTAATAGAAAATCAGCCCCTTTTAAAAGAAAATACCTCCGATTATAATTATCGTACAGGTAAATCTTTAAAACACATGCCTGTAAGATGTAAAAATATAACTTAAAGGCAGCTGATAATACGATGCAACCACAAAAAAACACATTGGGAATCCCAGCAGGTCTGTCTTTGACTTCCTTTGACTTATAATGGGACTAACTAATTCTGGTCTCAAGAAACGTGTTTCACAACTCCCCATTGTTGACCAATTATACAAATTCTTGTTTTCAAATAGCACGGTAAAGTATTTCTACAGGTAAATTGCGCCCACTTGGAATCTATGATCACTGATTCTTCAGCTTAATATGAAAAAGGAGGAGTTGAATGCCAAGAATCTGAGAATCGCCAGAGCGAGCCTACCTTTACCATTATGAATTATAATCAAAAGCATATTTCAAGGAAACAAGGCTGCTTTCAAAATTACCTCGCCGTTCTCGGGGATCACTCATCGGTCCATCTCCAGCTCTAGTAAACGCTGCCACCCTGATTTCGTAAGGTGTTGGGTCGCTCTCAATCGTGATATTTGCTTCAAGCGCATCTGGTGGGACAGATTTTGTGTGGAATGCTCCTGTATTACCAGCGCGATAAAATACCTTGTATCCACGGGGATTACCGTTCCACTTGTCATGAGGAATTGGCCACCACGTAATATAGAAGAAAGTGGAATCGTCGAGGTAGGTATTTGTCCAACTTATACGGGGACGTTCTGATGGAACTACAATGAAGAAGACACTCTTGAAGTGTTAACTCGAGGCTGCTTGGAGATTAGATAAGAAATGAGAAGGATATAAATTCTTAGGGAGCCAGAGTGCAGGCAATACACTGTAACCACTAACTGCCTCATGGCGCATAAAATAGTCAGACTAAACTTAAACTGGAAATAGATTATAGTTCAATCGTTACAGTTTATAATCTAAAGTGAACTTTTCCAATTATGTCTAGGCAATAATTAATCCTGTAATTTCAAGCAATCTTCCTCATTAACAGGCGATACCACGTGGCAAAAATCGAGAGCTTCCCGCTGATGATCTACGCCGTTAGGGAACTTAAGCACTAGACGTTCTTGGCTCCACGTACGCCAACCGGAAGTATTTTTGCAGCATGACAGCCACCGTAAATGTCAAGACGTTTTGGGTTGCGGACAAGGACTTCAAAACGCGAGTTCTCAGGTTGAAACCAGAGGTTCGAGTTCTGGTTTCTTAGAAGAGTATTCGTTATACAAAAGTAGAGATTCTTCGTCTGAAATCATGTTTCCTTCGTAAGAAAGAAACAAAACTTCAGGCAAATATTTGAAAGACATTTTCAAATGAAATATTCTGTCGCCGTTCGCGATGGTTTTAAGTTGGTTTGCTTAATAATTTGCATTTAGCGCGCAAACCGCGTCCCCGATCCAGTTCTGCGCGGCCAGCCACGCTGTTCGTGAATTAAGAACGTCTGGTGCTTAAGTTCCCTATTAAGGAAACATCAATGAAGAATGAAATATAAATACACATTTCCCAAACTAGAAAACCTGGAACAAAAATGGACTAGTTCAATTTGTAGAAGTTTCCATTGGCCGATGAGTGTTGCAAGTAGGGTGTGTGATGAAGGTTAAATCATTGATATGTCAGGTATTTATAAAGTACAACGCGACTTCACAACTTAACAACTGCGAAAATCTATCAATTAAATACATACAACAAATTTCTCAATATTCTGAGAAAAGCGATGCCTCAATACACCACGAAACAGGATTTCCCCCGCTGTAATATTTTCACGTCCTACTTTATCGACCGTCGAGTATTCTTCAGGGTATTTGCTTTCTAAGAGCAGTTGTCTGTGAGATTCGAACTATAGTGAAAAGTCGCTGCCCCACTATCTCACCGAATTGGTTAAAAATTGGCATGTAGACTTGATTTGGCGTCTTTAAAAAGGAATAGGTAACTTTAGGTTCTAATTCCTCCTATTTCGAAAATTATCGACACGGCCGGTTTTGGGGTGCTTCGGGCCGGCGCCATATTGGTTAATAGAAGATGTTTTTGAGCCTTCGACTACAACCCTGTCTTCAAAGCTAATCTTCCTTTGCCGATACACATTCAAAGAACCATCCCTCTTTATTTTATTTTAGAAACTACTTCGAAATTGATAACGTTTTCGTAACGCGATCGATTAAACTTTTGGTGGGTATACTTTTTGACTTTTTTACACCCGTAAAATGAACAGAAATTCAAAGGCGTGTATCTCTCTTGCCACATCGCACTGAATCTTGCCACTCTGCCTTAATACCCATTGTTTGTAGTTAAATCGAGTTCGTTAATAAAAAAAAATTGGGCAAATTTAATGGAGCGGAAACAAAAGTAATGATTGAAAGAGTGTTCTAGCGACTTTATCAATACGCTTTACACCGAATACTCGCCAGGTGTTGCCAAGATTACAATCGATAATAGAAAATCTGTCACTAAATCTGAATGGTCTACCTAATACAATTAGCCTCTGTAATATAAGCGATAGTTCTGCTGCGAAAAACAATAGAAAAAGGCAGATTGTATTAGGAAAAGGGAAATGAATTTCTTTTATTTATGCTACGACGCGTAAATAAAATGAAACCATCACAGTCGAACTGGAATTTTTCTGATTTTCCTCCAGTTCCTTTATTGAACCAGAGCTTTTAAAATTAACCATGATAATGAAAAATTAAATGTATTACCTTACTCGACAGCCAAGATGCCAATTTCCACCTTGATCGAAAAATATATATATATATATTTCCCCACGCATATTGCTGGTCGATCGTCACGTTCCTTGCATGGCGTTACAACTCACGTGAAACCACAGATAGCCCAAGCTCGAAATATGAGCATCGGCGACAAACGGCATTGTTGCGTAACATTCGAAATATAAGGATTTGTTACGAAAATGAACGGATTTCAATAAAAACAGCTTACCTTACTAAAAATGTGTGTCACGTCTCTCCTGTGTGGTCCACGGGCCGATTTATGGCCGTTTTATGGGTTTTTATGTAAACCCTTTTCTCTAACGTGGACCACACAGGAGAGACGTAACACACATTTTAAGTACGGTAAGCTGTTTATTATTGAAATCCTTTCATTTTCATAGGTTATAGAAACGATAGTTTTTTTTTTGTTTTTTGTTTTGTTTTGTTTTTTTTCCCATACAAATCCTCATATTTCGAATGTTACGCAACAATGCCGCTGTCCGCCGATGCTCATATTTCGAGCTTGGGCTACCGGTGATGAAACCGCCTGGTTTCAAACAACTGAACTGAAGAATCCGTGAAAATCTTAGCCAGGGAATAAATAATGGAATTGATATAAGTTATCATTATTAGTGAGCGAGGATGCAATGATAGTTCCAGCTACATGTATTTACAGCGTTTGAAAAACTCATGAGACATGAGACATGAGCCCTTGAAAAAAAACATCATTACTTCCGGTTTTGCAAATTGGGTGTCGGCAAAGTAATAAATAGACTCATTCTATCTTCAACACCATTAACAGCGTTTCCGTACAAAATTATTAAGTTATTTTGTTTCAATCACGAATTTCGTTTTGAGGAGATTCTTGGTCTTTCCATAAAGTGTTTTGTGATAAACAGGAAATTCGGTTTGGAAGAGGTTGAGAAGAATGAGGGATGAGAACAGGAGATAAGAAAACCCCCTGAGTTCAGAAATGCATGCAATGGCGAAAATGGTGAAACTGGCGAAAAATCGCCAGCCGCTGGCGATTTGAATTGGATGCCAAAAGTGGCTCCTTGGAGGCTGGCGATTTTGGCGAAATTGGCAAAAATCGCCATGCATGTAATGGCAAAAATGGCAAAAAATCACCAGCCTCTGGCGATTTGAATTGGATGCCAAAAGTGGCCCCTTGGAGGCTGGCGATTTTGGCGAAATTGGTGATTTTGGCAAAAATCACCAGAGGGCTCGCAATATGAGGCAAAATATTCAAATTGGATGTCCAGAAATGCATGCAATGGCGAAAATTGCGAGACTGGCAGAAAATCGCCAGCCACTGGCAATTTGAATTGGATGCCAAAAGTGGCCCCTTGGAGGCTGGCGATTTTGGCGAAAATGGCAATTTTGGCAAAATTGGCGATTTTGGCAAAAATCGCTAGAGGGCTGGCGATATGTGGCAAAATATTCAAATTGGATGCCAAAAGTGGCCCCTTCAAGGTAGATAACTAAAGAGGTCCTTATAACTGTTAGGCAACAGTACTAAAAAAAAGTTCAAATTACTTGCCTAATATGAGGCCCCAATAACTGTGAGGCAACATTTATCAAATACAACTGAATCAAATATATGACAAAACAGCTTTACCTAACTGTCAAACAACATTATTTTATCAAATACAACTGAATCAAATATATCTGAAAACAACAAATAGAAGTCGTTTCAGTTAAGCTAATATGTATTTTCGCCATGTACTTCACAGGTTAAGTAAACATTTGCTTACTTTCGATGTCGCTTGACTTACCAAAAGTGATGTGATGCGCTGAAATATCACACTAGCATCATTTGCTTTTGTATGGTTCATTCCTTTCAAAGACTTACAAGTCCACTAATTACTCGAGGAGAGAACTACCAAGTCCTTGAAATCATAATAATTCCTTGCCATGGACACTCTAACTTTTGAGGTTCGATGTAGACCTTAACAATCCTCACTGGTCTCAATTCTCTTCACATTGGTTCCATTAAATTGTGAGGCAGTCTTAAATCAAAAGCGATTGCGAAACGCATGGTTCCTGGCTAAAAGATGCTTTCACGATAACCATTGTATGCCCTTCATTCTTTTTTGGTTCTCCACTATACACATTATCTTCTTCCGTCGTTTTACACTCTTCACTTTCTTCTCGCACTTACTTGTTTTGCTCTTTAGAGAAACGGTCCCTTAAAAGTAACGAAAGCCGAAAAGTCCAGCAGCTTGCATCCGCCATTTTGAAATGTGTGAATTCGCTTATTTCCAGTTTATGTAAACCTGCACGAAATGTCACTTGTGCCCAATACTTCACCGCAGTTGTTGAACATAAACATTGGATCAAAGTCATAACTTGTTTGTCTCTTTCGTAAAACATATCCCATTCAAACTAATTCTGTATCTTTTCATCAACTAGATATATAAAAAGAGGGTGTACATGTTTGTCTCGTTCTTAAAAAATGTGTCCCGTTATTGCTTTATGAGGTGGGGCCAGGAATTTAGAAAATGTATTGTTTTCACCAAACCAATTCTCAGTACAATATGTGTTCCATTAAATTGCTAATGCTAATGCTCGTCGAAACACGTCACCCGGCCTTTTTACCTTCTATTTTAACAATTGCCTGAGAGTCCCTGTGAACGACATTAATCGTTTTGCTTACATAGAGTGACCACCAAAGTCGGCTGGCAATGACACCAATCGTTTCTACTTACATAAGGTAGTTATCCAAAATCGACTATTTCAACATGGCCGCCGCGTCTATATAACAGCTACTAAACCTTACACGTCCATGTTCTGTGAAACTGCAATGAACCAGCTCGTTTATATATACTTGTACGATTGAACGCTATTATAACAAACAGGATTGATATATAAGGCAATACGGACCATCCAATTATCTGAATGTGTAGCCAAGAACCAACCTGGATTCCTCATAACATATAATGTCGAACTGTCGCTATTCAAACAATGCCTACAAGCCTGAAAAAATTAAGGATATCTATCTTGGATTTTTTGGTAAGAAAGTTACCATGAACATTACGAAGATTACCATTTACTGATAATCGAATACAACTCGTTGACTATTCGATTTGAATTGAGCAAGAAATTAGTGATAAGTGGTAATTCCCGACCAAACACTCTTGTCTGGGACGAATTTCAAATCACAAGAGGTTATCAATTAAAGGTAAAAGCATTAAAAACAGATTAATGACACTTAAGTTATAGTAGCGTTGTCATTATTAGTATACAATTATACTATTGGAAACATTTTTACATTAATATGTGGTTAACTATTTGGCAATTAATAGCCATTTCAAAAGGGACCCTTTGCTATGTCATTTCAATTTGTCTTGACAAATTAGGTATTTCATCGAGTAATTGCCATTTCTGCCAAAACACGTTTTAAGAATGAGGCCAACGTGCACTCTATATTTTTTTTTATTTGTGGTTGATGAAAAGATACAGAATTAGTGAACGCTATTTTCGCCAAAATCGTCACTTTCCAAAGGGCCCCTTTGCCATCTCATTTGCATTTTTGTTTATAATTTGGCGATTTCAGCGATTAATCGCCATTTCCGCAATTTTCGCCAATATCGCCACTTTCCAAAGGGCCCCTTTGCCATCGTGTTTGAATTTTTGTTTACAGTTTGGCGTGTTTGGCGATTAATCACCAGTTTCACCAAATACGCCATTTTTGCCGAAATCGCCACTTTCCAAAGGGCCCCTTTGTCATCTCATTTGAATTTTTGTTGACAGTTTGGCGATTAAGCGCCATTTCTGCCATTTTCGTCAAATACGCCATTTTCGCTAATATGGCCACTTTGCCAAGGGCCCCTTTGTCATCTCATTTGAATTTTTGTTTACAGTTTGGCAATTAAGCGCTATTTCTGCCATTTTCGTCAAATATGCCATTTTCGCCGAAATCGCCGCTTTCCAAAGGGCCCCTTTGCCATCTCATTTGAATTTTTGTTTACAGTTTGGCGATTTTGGCGATTAAGCGCCATTTCTGCCATTTTCGCCAAAATTGCCACTTTGCAAAGGGCCCTTTGCCATCTCATTTGAATTTCTGTTTATAGTTTGGCGATTAATTGCCATTTCCATTTTTGCCAATGCGTGCATTTCTGGACATATCTCCCTGAGTTACCCCACCGAGGGGCTTTAAAACTGTGCACAAATGCCCCTCCTTAGGGACAATTCCAGATTTTAGTTTTCTTGAAAAAGCTTAAAATCGCTAGTCCATGCATGGATAAGTCAGGGGAGTCCTAATTCTAAATAAACGAAACAGCAAAGACAATTCAGTAAGCGACCAGAGTGTTTATCCGATATCACGAACAATAAGGGTGTTCTTTCACGGAGTGACTGAAGATGTGTCCGCAGTTTAATGTAAAATCATTCACCATGCTCACGGACCTTTCGACAACGTAAGTGTACCGATTGATGTAATATCAGTGGTAAAAAACGAACGCTTTTTACTGTAGGACTATGACGTCATCATAAAAAAAGGCGTCTCATTTTCTAACCGTCAAAACCTAATTTTCTCTGCTCGTAAACCCTAAACGCCTCTGAGGACAAGTAGTGAGTGGTAATGTGCTTGTTAGTAAGACGTCCAACAAGCTGTGCCCATCGTACATAATCTTGTCTGGGCTCCCTTGAAAAATTGCATTTGATCAGAAGCCTTCAAGTTCATCCTCCGCCGCGAAAACTTCATGATCTATTTTTACTAATGGGTGATTCAGTCTGGAACTATCCTGTGGCTTTTCCTTTCGAGTCTTCAGGAGTGTCTCTATCAGGAGCGTAGCCAGGATTTTTCAGGAGTGTGCCCAATTCTCAAAACTTACCCTAAATCCTTACTCAGATCTCTCGTAACGTTTCTCCATTACATTTGCTAATTCTGTTAAATAGGTGAGGTTATGCGTGGATGAAATGACACTTGCAATCGGTGAGAGAATTAGGATAGACACTGCCCTCAAGGACAGCTCTCACGTTTTGCTGACACTTTCTACCTTAGAAGGGAACAGTGAAGCTTTGCCTTTCCCACTTCGTGTAAACAATGTCCTTCGGCAGTTCAAACTACTTTAGAAAACAACAAACTACCCAACTTCAATTTTTAATGAAGGTATAAGGGTAGGAATCCAAATGTTCTTCAAAATGTACGCCATGCAAATAAAGTGTTTCACTGATTTTAACACGAGGATTGTGAAGCAATGTCTAGTGAGTACGGAGGGTAATGCTCCACCGTAAAAAATTGAAATCGAAAAGAAAAAAATTTGTATAATGGGAGTACACATTTTTAGTAATTTTATCGAGTTGTAAAAAATCACAAATTTGTTTCTTCTTGAATGTGTTATACTCTCATCCAGTCTGAGTGTTTTCAGTGTTTCCGATATGCCCGTTGGAGACCGGAAGTTACCGCAAAAGATCGAATAAGCGCTGCGGCGCCTATTTTATTTCCCATGTTAAAAGTGCGGTGCTTATTTGGGAGGGGCGCTTATTTCAACTGCGGGTAAAACACTAAGGGGAATATAAAGAGAACTCAGAGTTCTGCAAGAAAAAGGACAAGTATGCACACCTCGAACTGTTATATGAACCTGGTTTCGAAACTGCCCGTACATTAAAACTTTAGAACTCACGATTGGGTCGTGGTCTTGTTTGTCAAGCAATATGGTTTTGATCTCTTTTTGCATCAAGTGCCATAACAAGTCTAATAAAGGTGGGGCGTTTATTTGTAAATCAAATTAGCGCTACGGCGCTTATTCCGTGGCGGCGTTTATTCGAGTAGCGGCGCTTAATCGATCATTTACGGTAACTGCTCATTTGCTTGGAAAAAAGGAAAAAAATGAAAGATCTATTTTGTCACTTGGGAAGTTAACCTTGATTTCATAGGTCGGTTCGTGTCAAACAGGTAACATAGTGCTTTCGTCAAGGGAAAAATTGGAAATTTTTGCTCTATTTTCCCTTGGCTCGATGCCTTAGTGATATATGCTTCTTTGGTCTTTATGGGAGCACGGCTGAAGTCATCATAGCTTTTCTTTTAAATATATAGACAATTGATCGTCGCTTATCTATTTTTCGAGCACTGTCCAGTCAATTAAGGTTTTTTTTATTAGTCAGGGAGAAGATCGTTTTTTGTTAACCTTCATGGATTTTTTTTTACGCATGTACACTGGCCTGAGGAAATGTCACCTGAAAAGAAGCTACGATCCTACCTTTCTACCTAGCCATAAGTTTTTACCTCAAGGAATTTTTCTTTGTTTCACATAATGATTGGTCTTGCATGCTTATCGATTTTTGAGAGCCTAGTCCTGTGCCGTATTCTGATGTGATCTACTTTATGTCGCTTTCCCCCGATCTAACAGCTCCTTAATTACTAAACAAAAACGGTTTTAATTATGTCTATTCAAAGAACTAGCCAATATTTTTTTCAGCGATACGCACGATGTTCCTAATTCCCCCTAGTCCCCGTCTTAAGCACTTTCATGTGCATTGGTTAAATTTTCTTTTCATAAGCCCACTATGGTTATAATCGCGCGTTCTGACGTCATTTATCCTTAAAAAAATAAGTTTATCGATGAAAGGGTGAAGCAAAGGTATCATGAGGCATTTGTGATTTTATGAAATATTTGATGCGGTCCTTTTTTTTACGGCTTATGTCCGTTGGTGAAATTGCCACTTGGGTTTTCTTGGATGGGAAAGGGCGGGCTCTTTCTAAACGTGGCGTTGTTTGTGGGACCTCATTATTCACAACAGAATCAGTCGATGGCAAACAACGAAAAGACTTTTATGTGGTAAGGTACAATGATGAACCTTGCCTTGAGATGGTCATATTTTGTGCGTACCTTCGGTGTTAGTCTGAAAATTTTTTGTCATGGATGGGGGTGGCGGGAGATCAGAACATGTATCACGTGTTGTTTATAAAGTAATGGGAACTGCTAAACAGTCTTCTATATACAAATAAAAATAGTTGCAAATGCTTAAGGGAGGCACTAACTATACAATGATTAGAAGGGCAATATTTGGAAAGGTGCATGGTCATGGAGTTAAGGAGATTTGGCTAATCAGCCAATTTCCCGCCAAACATACTGGCGTGGCTAGTGGCGCCAAGATTGTGTTCGCTCGCCCTGAGCTGGCTCGACTTTTGGGATACGGTTCTATAGCTTGCTCGCCCCAAAGTGACTGCATTTCGATTTTCAGAGACCCGTCAGTTACTTTTTGACCCTCTCGAATCAGGATTTATGTCCGTGATGTAATACTGGTGGTGAGGTCAGTCTACAAGCAGAGTGGTGAAAAGCGCTGACACTTTAGCCTTTACGTTCAAAACATATCTGGCTATCAGGAAAAAAAGAAGCAGCTTAAAATACCAAAATATAATGTCATTTCAAATTTCACTTTCTGACCGTTCGAAAATTATTGTGAATCAGACCGAATGAAAGTTTACTCAAGGAGGGGGTGGAATTCTAAACAGTTTTACAACCCTGGTCCTGGTCAAAAGGTCTTGGAACACTTGAGGAAATTAGGCACAAAGACGCACTTTGCTCAATTAACTCATATTCTAACTCTTAAAAAAGCTTGGAGATGTTGTTATAAGGGGCTCTTCCTGCTGTCCCCCTCTCCCCCAAGCAGTGCACAACACTGCACCGAGGGGGAAGGGGGGAGGGAAGATGCCTCAATTTGACGAGTTATTGGTTTAGTGTCCCAAGAGTTTTGACTAGGGTTGTAGTTTGCTAAAAAATTAAAAGTTACGAGAAAATACTGGGCGAACTGCAGAATATACGCAAGAAGGAGAAAGAAAATAAAAAACAACTTTCTGTTGAAAGTCGGGTGAAACGTTAAATAGCGTCAAGAAGACTGAATATGGTGGCCTGTTCTGATCAAAATTAATATAATAAAATGGCATCACAAGTGACTTTTTTTTAGCCAGTGCAGCATTTATTATGGACCCGTTGTGTATTTTTGTCATCACTACACAGGATTTTTTTAGTGTGTTGTTAATTTTTTTTAGCTGCATGAATTATTTTTTATTAAGGTTGTTTATTTATTTATTTATTTATTTTATGTTGTTGTATGAATAAATTTTTCATGCGTACCACAAATTATTTTTTTAGTGGTACTGCGAATTGTTTTTAATACAAGGATTGAGAATTATTTTTTCATCGTGCTGATAATTATTTTTTGCGGTATCGCGAATTTATTATTGGGCCTACAATGCTTTGCTTACCTTGCAGTTGAAGTGGACTGATTCGAGTCTTTGACTTCCTTGGGCGACCATTTTGAAAACTTTGAAGTGGAGGAGTGCTTTCAAAGAGAATGCCAAGGCGAAACATTGTCAGGGAAAGAAACGAAAGAGGTTTTCATCTTTTTTACAAAATCTGTCAGGAGCTAGTAGTCTGTGTGTTAGTGTTAAGGTTTTCTAAACCGAAGATTTAATAGAGGAGACTACGAAGCGACTTCACGACTCGAACACAATTCTAACCCTTATTGAACATGACATGTGTGCCCAATTGAACAGTTCTCTAGCCAATCGTATACCTCGAGTCTTCGTCCCGTACTACACATGCTTGCTTTCCGAATGAAGATACTGTGAATGAGAGTGCACCCTAGGTACCCTGAACATCAGGAAGGATCTCCCGATTCTAATCCTGACGGGCGGGCACAAGAACTAGCAGAGCCAAATGGATTCGAGGTAGAAGACCTTCGCAGAGTGCTAGTGAGAGTAGGGAACTTGCTCGAGTGCCTTTACGATGGCGGTATAGTAATTCCTGATTTTTAACATAAATATTCGGAGATGAATGAGTCTGTCCAACGTCAGATACCTGAGATATATAGCCAATAATGCCATAACATAAATACTAGATAAATCAATCGAATTTCCCAGTTAGTGAGGTCTACTCTAACTAGCACTCAGCGAAGGTCTTTTACCTTGAATCCATCTGGCTCTGCTTCTAGTGCTCGCCCGTCTGGATTAGAATCGGGAGCTTCTTCCTGAACTTCAGGGTAGGGGACACTCTCATTCTCTGCGTCTTTGGTCCGAAAGTCAGCATGTGTAGTACGAGAGGAAGACTCGAGGTACAAGATTGGGTAGAGAACAATTCAATTGGGCAGACATGTCATGTTCAATAAGGGTTAGAATTGTGTACGAGTCGTGAAGTCCTTTCATAGTCTCCTCTATTCAATCTTGAAAACCTCTTTCATTTCTTTCCCTGACAATGTTTCGCCTTGGCATTCTCTTTGAAAGCACTCCTCCACTTGCAAAAGTTTTTAAAATTGTCGCCCAAGGAAGTCAAAGACTCGAACCAGTCCACTTCAAATGCAAGGCCACCGAGTCCGAAGTACCACTGAACAATAATTCATGGCATGAATGAAAAAATTATTCGTATAATTAAAACAAAAATATCTCTTGTTCTTAAAAATAATTACTCACACGCTGAAAAAAGTATTGTTTAATGACAAAAATACACAACATGTCCCGGATAATATTTGCTGCAGTTGGATTAAAATTGACTTGTGGTGCAGTTTTATTGTCATGATTTTGACCAGAACGGGCCTTCATAACTGAAACTGGATTACATGTAAGGTTGTTAATTTCACTTCCGTTCCAGCGTGCAGTTCCTTGTCCTCCTAAAAATAGCTTCGTCTCCCACTGATCATTCAATGTCATATTTTTCGGACTTTTAATCCGTAATGATGGTATGATCACGTAATTTGACTTGATGAGTTCTTTAATTTCATTTCAGGTACTAGTTTTATACCTTACGCTGGAAAGATCTGCATAGTTTGCGTTATCTTTGCCTAAGAAATATGAAATTTGTAGCACTATACAGCAAAATACTACAGAGAAAATTGTAACTGTGCACATGAGCAGTCTACGAGCGGCTCCCGTGGTTTGGAAAATCGAACAGCGAACTCAATGTGCTACACTGTGAGTAACAAAATTTATAATTTTCATTTTAGCGCATATTTCAAGCTTTTCGCAAGATCAGAAGCAAAAGATCACCTTTTTATATTACAAGTGAGGCTGTTTAAAGCAATGGATAGGCTTTAAGAGGCACGATCAATTTTTTAGAATTTTCTTTTCAAATCTTCACCGAATTTTGTTTGGAAGTTTTAGCTGCCAAGGGGCTGAACCTTTGCGTATTCATGCAATTATAATTCTGCTCCATATATTACATTTGCCCAATTATTTTATTCAGCAATCTAACTTATCTATAAACAAACTATGTTCAGTTAAAATGGCTTAGTCTAAATCGATGTGGCATGGGTGATATTGACCTTCCAATTTCTACCAAATTTGTGTACCTTTTAAGTACCGAAAAAGTGCCGTGAGAAGTTATAGCCGTTCGTAGCGCAGGCTTAACCATTTTCAGATAATAGTAGGCAAATGAAAGGAAGAAGGGTAGTTCGTTGAAACTGTATGAGTCACGATTACTTTATTTTCATGACAAGGCTACAATTAATCATTGTAAACCTCTTTCAGTTCACCAACATGGCCGCCCCTCGAGGCCTTGTCAAAACTGTCATTCCTGTATCTTTGAAAACAAAGAAAATTCGAACCTTAGAATATGCATTCAGTATTTAGGACACCATTTTAAGACTACATGTCAAAAATCAGCCAAATCGATGAGGTACCGCGTCAGGCCGAAGTTCGAATTTTACAGAAAATCACTCTTAATACGCGTGTATGAATACACCAAAGTAAAGGGTCTTGATTCGGGGAAAAATTATATCATTGCTACGCAAAAAGACGGAACGTGATCAACTACGCGCATCACCTCCATCATCGCCGAGAATAAGCCACATGCTCATCACGAGTCTCATTTGCATACAATGAAAGTCGTCACGATTCAATTTATTCCCAGTTTCTATGGTCTCCGCTAGGGACGCCTTGGAGCCCGACCTCGCTTTCGTGTCCTAAATACGAAGAAGAAAAACAGCTTGCAGATTATTACTCTTGGAACTATGCAACCTCGAGTAAAAAGAACTGAGTTTGGTACACTCTTTTCTTTTCAAAAAAATGTTGTTTTTCCGGCCCAGGCTGAATATTCTTATTTTACTGACGATTTTAGGCTGAAAATATTCTTTTATTATTCTTAAATTGTAGCCTCTGACTTTTCCGTTTTAGAATGTGTTGGGGTATAAATTGCAGTTAATGGCAATGGCATGTTGTTTTTCTTTTTGGTGTGTAGTTTTGCCGCTAAGAGAAAGAAATTATTTCACGATTAAGTTAAAGACATTGATTTATTAGATTTTTCAGCACACAAAATAATAATCTTTTCAGCCTGGGTTTATTCTTATCATATTCTTAAGATTTTGCAAATTTAAGCCTTGATATTCTTATAAAATATATTCTTATAGAAAAAAAAAAGAGAAAAAAAAAAGAGTGTACCTATATTCATCGAAAGGCTCGATGAAACCGATTATGATGTGGGTATTGAAATTTCTGGATTGTAAAAGTACATCATTATCGTCATGAATCCAAATGCCTCCATTGGCTCTCGTAATGAAGATATTGCCGAGATAATGAGTGGATGCTTGCGAAAGAAGTACTAGCAGCTGCGTGTTTCTTCGCTGGAGGAGGACGCCGAAAATCCCTCTCGGCTTATACGTACTGGCTTGCGTATCTAGATTTAAACATCAGGGAAAATCGAGCAATTTTTC
The DNA here is from genome assembly GCA_964035705.1 of Porites rus. Lineage (NCBI taxonomy): Eukaryota > Metazoa > Cnidaria > Anthozoa > Scleractinia > Poritidae > Porites > Porites rus. The sequence continues at coordinate 24,900,197 of OZ037998.1, read as the reverse complement.
ATTATTCGTACTGGGTTTTAATTTGGGCTTAATTATCACTTATTTTAAGATAATCATTGCTCGGCTTACATAACTAGTCGTTCTCAAGAAAACTGTTCACTTTTGGCACCTTATCTCTATAACACCGTTAGGCCTCGTTTATAAGGAGAAAACCTGTACCGGGTGGAAGGTCACCCTATCGCCTAAAGCAGCTTTAGTTAGCGTTTGTATGAGCAAAAAATTGACCCCTTTGCCGAGCCAACAGCGCTCGCGCATGCTCTGATTGTATTGCCTTGACTATAGTGTCTCGCAAGCTCGACAACTAAAGTGTTTATATAGAGAAATTGAAAATTTGCCCCAGCTAGAAGGATGACCCTACCAATGCAAGTACACAGTACGCTAAGAAATATGATCGTTTTACCTCCTTCGTCAGTCTCCATGCCTTCGCTCTGACTTTTTTCTAAAGTGATCTCCTCGGTTTGGTTGTTATAAATTAAGGCAACAATTTCCACGGAATAATTAGTTCCGCGTCTAAAACGATGTACTTCCGTTCTGTTTATATTCCCACGAACAGTTGTGAGGGTTGGACCTAGCTTTCCATCGGTAGGTGTACAAACCACTGCATATGCAGATAATTCGAGTGGAGACGTCACTGGTGGATGATGATACCACTCAACTACTATTTTGTCAAGTTCTATTTTCGTGATGTTAAATATGCTCCAGTTTGGCACAAGGGTAGCTAAAAATGTATATCAAAATAACCATTAACTATGCAGATCATGTGATTATATCATTTCTGATTATTTGTGTTACTGAAAAAAGCAAAGCATTCTTCATCTAATGATAAATGTTCCTTTGCATGGGGTATTTTTATGGAATACCAGTGCGAAATCGTTATCACTATTTGGGAGGGAATTTCTTTTCCTATCTCAAACGAGGTCATTTCGAATTAGATTCCTTTTTTTTCTTTTGAACTCTGACTCCTGTTCGTTTTTGTTTGTTTGTTCTTTTGAAAGTCACGTGATTACCTTTAAGAAAATGGACAGGTATAGAAAATATTGCAAACAAGATTTTGAAGGGGAGACAACTTTCATTTCGAGAGCAGTAACCTGTCTGCCGTCCATTTATTCCGCCATACACGTTTCAATTTTCATAGAGTTGCACTAAAGATATCTAGTAAATAAAGGTTGCGCATGTACCTTCCCATGTAGATTCATTTAAGACTATATAAACCAATTCAAATCCTTTTCTCTGATCTCTGAGAAGATAGTGTGGACTCTTATAGAGTAAAGGCACCATGTGCGCTTGCACGAGGACAGGTTTACGTTCAAAGGTGACGCCGCACCATCTTTTTGGTTCTACTCCACTATCATCTCCAACAGCCACAAAATGGTACCTGTGGATTAAAAACCAAGACTCTTTAAATTAAGCCTGCGAAAGCACTGAGCCGTTCCTTTCTCCTCGCGAAACGTCCCCATCGGCGAGAGGCGAGGAGGAGCGGCTGCTTTTGCAGGCTACGTTGAATTACCTTATATGATTTATTTCTATGAACACTCAGGCCAGTGACACCATAATTTATAATCCCAGACACATGCATGTAATGTGACCCAGCATTATTTATACCAGTTGTAATCCTATTTACACCCTGGAAGCCTGCTTTTGTGAGGAGGAGAAAAGAAGGCTATACCTGAATCATGTCAAACCTTTGAGGTCGCCGGAGCCAAAACTTCTGGACTAGACAATCTTGTTTTTTGTTTTTTGTTTTTCTTTTTTCGTTTGCTTTATTTCATTTTTCTTCCGAGCATCCTATTATTGATAACTAACGATGGCCATGACCAAACCTACTGTAGCAAGCGCACGGCTATCGGGCCAGGGTTCGACACTATATCCTAGCAACATACCGCGCATGCTCAACAAAGATCCTTACTCGGTTGATGCAGGAACTTTCTCAAGGACGCCAAATGCTCTGTTGGCAGGATGGATAACGACATACATAAAAATCGGAAACCACTTAAATGAGTAGGGCTCGGTTCAGACGCCGAATTTTTCGTGAGCCGAATCTAATACATTATATTAGGTTCATGACGATTTCGGCGTCTGAATTAATTAAGAACGCCTATTTCAATTTGGAACGGCTCAGTCGTTTTTTCCGCCTATCCCGGACGGAAATTTCGACTATGGATAGACTTTGGAACGGCTTTGATTCAGACGCCGAACTTCTTATGTACCGAACCTAATGCATAAATTACTTTATTATTCATTCAAAATATTTCCAATTCTGATTGCCTAAAAGCACACGCATAATTCACCATAACCAGTTACTGATGACCAAATTTGGAAGAACTTTGTGTTTAACGAGGAAATGATGTCAAAAATGCAGCCCTCTACAGGTTAAGGCACCGTTAACCGAGAAGACCTGAGGACGAGGTTGAGTTGTTTTGGTTGTGAAAAAAGAGTGGCGGACATTTCACTCGTTTCAAGAGTAACACCCTCCTCGATCTGCTTAATTCTTCATATCCTACTCAGCCTCACTTATTGATTGCTAAATAACGTATTTGACCAAAATGAGCACTTTTCTCTTTTTGAATTTAGTTCGGCTGGAATTATCATCGTCGTCTGAATCAATTCAGGCGGCCTAAATAGTTTCGGTCGGCCTTAATTCAAATTAGGTTCGGCTTATGAAAAGTTCGGCATCTGAAGCGGGTCTAAAAATGTAAATCGGTGTAGTTAATCTGAGTCCCACACATTTGTCTGAATTATTAAAACAACTTACTCGCAATAGTGCTCAATATCAGCATGAACAAACCACAGCAGGACACTTTTGTTTCTCGACTGGATGTACCACACGCATTCAGAAGGGGACAATTCGTAAGGATATCCGGGACTTCGAATGATATCGGTAGTGCTATTCAGCCACCAACCGCATTCTGAGAGGTAAATTTAAAAAAATAATTAAAATGGTCTACTGACAATTTCTGTAATATAACAAACAAAACGTATAACTAGCGAAACTAATATTTTCTTTAAAACTTTTTTGCAAGGTTTTTTTTTTTTTTTTTCTTTTCTTTTCTTTTTTTTTTTTTTTGAAAAATGGTGTCGGAGAAGAGTCAAAAGATAATGTTGACCACGAAAAGTAAAAACTGCCTGCCAGGCTTTAAAATATCTAAAATTTAGCACTCCATGCGCGCTCAAATTTTTAACCTATATAAAACACTACGGCTCCCGTTTTGAGCATTACAAAAAGCAAATTGAGAGTGAATGTATTTTATATTTTTGTTTGTTGTTGTTCTTCTTCTTGTTTTTTTTGTTTTGTTTTGTTTTTTTTTTTTAACACGAGTTTATAAGGTGGGTGAACAAATTTCAAAGGGAGTAAATTCTAAATTTTTCTTCCTTTTCCCTTAACAGTTTTTTGGAGCAACATGCAAAATGATGTCCATATCAAAGAAGTTAAATCACTTTTGTGCTTTTCGTAAAACCTTTACCAAATTATTACTAACATTTGAGTTCCCTACTCTGTAAAGTGAGATGATATCAGTTACAAAAAGTGTTCTTCAGCCTTGTATGTCCAAGAGCGCAGTGCGTTGGAACCATAAATCGCGAGGAACAACCAGTATCGATATCGGTGACAATATCAAAAAGAACCTGACAAAAGATTTTTGAGGCTTTTACCAATTTGATTTTGTTGTTTTTGAAGCATTCAAGTCAAAACAATGACTTACTTGTTCTCATCAATTCTCTGTTCTGCTGGATTCCTTCTCCAGCCGCTGTGTAGGCTGTAACCCACACCTGGAGCTCAGTCCACTGGGGGAGTCCTGTTATGTTACACTCAAACTCATCAGGGCCCACAGTCACAACTTTGGAAAACAAGTTAATCGGTCGATAATTGCCATGGTAGTTTTCTTCCAGGTGGACTCGATATCCTAAAAGAGTTCCTCCTCTTGCACTTTCTTCCAACATTTCCCACAAGATCCAAACAGTGCTGTAGTCGATGGCTTTGCGCTCGTAAATGCGAGGGTTCCTAGTTGGAACTGGGAACAAGAAAATGACCTAATTGAATATATATATAATTTTTATATAATCATACTTTAAATCAGCTTTAAAATCAAAGGCTCCCCGAAAACAGTGAGCCTATTTGGTTACATTAAGATTTTAAGTTCGACAATGCGTTCACAAACGGGAGACTACTTAGGTAATCACCCTATTTGAAACAAATCAACAGAACGTAATAGATATAACAAGCTACGCTCTGTCATCAATTGTAATACCTGTCGTAAATTGTAATAAAAATCGTCGTAAATTGTAATAACAGTTGTCGAGACTTATAATAACCAAGATATCGTAATTTGTAATAACATGTTGTAGTAATTTGTAATAAGCCTAGTTGTCGTGAATTGTAATATCACATTGTCATTGTCATTATTTTGTTGCCCCTGCAGGGATTTCGCCCAGAAGGAGAAATCCCGAGGAGGTACTCTAGTAACTCGTGCGTATATTAAAGAAGTACTTACAGTTAAAATATACAGTCAGTATGCCAGAAAAAATCTCGATTGGCTTGAACAGGGGCCGCGAGGAATCGGCAGGTTATGATGACGTTTCTATTGTTTGCGCCCACAAGTACGAAATTGTTAGGATGACGGAAAGACAGAAAATCCCGAAGAGACCGCTTAGGTGGATTTTGTGATATTTATTGTTCAGTCATACTTCGATACTTTTTTGCGTCACGTGTTATCAGTGACATTCTGTGGAGAAGTTGTTTTAAAAGTTATGGACCAAAAGACTCGGTAAGAGCTGATGAAGTTTTAAGGTGCGTATAACTGTGTATATATAAATACTTGAAGAGTTTGCCAGACACGAGTTCACAAATCTTTCATTAGAAACCTTGCCAGACACTCTTTCTGTCTCTTTGACTCACCCCAAACAAGACGAGTAAACAACGGCTAGCTTATCAATAGCAGAACGATGGACGATTACAGAAACTCGCCGACAATCAGATTCTGTACTGACTTATTCCCTGCTCACAGATGTCCTTCCACTATAAAGTTTAAAATAAGACTAGAATGCGCAAGCGTGAAATGATCAAGCGTCCTTTTAATTTCTAAGGCTTACGTGCCGGCAAATAAAATGAACTGAATTTAAAAAGTGAAAGAGAAATCGCGAAAAATTCAATTTCTAATTAAATCTTTCTTATAGTTTAGAATAAACTATTCTCGAAGCTGAGAATGTTTTGATCAAAGCTGTGTAAAGTGAAATGAAACTGTGCATTGAACCTTGGGTTTCCTGTATTTATCTCACCTTTTGTATGGAATATATGTGAAAATCTTCATTATGAATCGGTATATTTCAAAGAACTACACAACGAGCAAGAATACTATTGACCGACAATGTACAGATCGGGGGCAGCTGTAATGCAGCTATTAATAGGGATACTTAACAATTATTCTTTGAAATCAAGGTGAATAGTGGCAAAATATTTACCGAGCCGCGAAAGCGGCGAGGTAAATATTCTTAAAGCCACTATTCACCGAGATTGAAAAGAATAATTGTTTTAGTATATACACACACGAAGTGATCTCAACAAAATCAGAGGGGAAACCATTTAAAAGTACAATTTGATTGACAGATCAAATCACGCGTAAGTTTAAAAATAGATCTTTGCAGAGTTTTCAAACATGGCAATTCACAAGTTTATCATTTTGCAAACAACAGCGTAATGGCTTAAATGGAAACGCTAAAAGTTTGAACTGTTTCCTTACCTGAGAAGAAAAGTAGGGCTTTGTTGTTTTCTGTTGACACGCCAAGTTTATAGCCAAAAGGGTTTGTTGTGTCGTTCTTCGCATGAAGTGCTGACAAAAATGGTGGCTCGGTTGCTCGAGGTAAGACGTCGTCTTCCTGTATCATTCTTTTTCCTGTTTACTTGGAACGTAGAATTTCTGCAAACATTTCCTTTTAAATTTGTTTGTCATAAATGAACTTCGATTTTTGAGTCCAAATTTTCTTGTTAGAAAACGCTGAGTTCACGAAACGGCTTCTTCTACGCGAATGCACGGGAGTTGTAAACAATCCATCGAGCACAAAACTCAGCTACAGTAAATTCAAAAACGCCGTATAATATCGTGTATTGAATCCTTCCACGACTTTTCTTGCCTTAAAAAAAGCCAGCCCTAGGATTTTGTCGACTTTTAAAAGATCGTTCTCTAAAAAATGGGAAAAACACCGAGCTCACACATTATCCACTCGCTAGGAGGTGAATATTGTTGAATAGTCCGAGATATCGAACCAATCAGATTGCTTAAATCACCAAGATCACTGAGTGTGTATTTACTAATTCTTATTGTCTAGAGCTTATCTACGGAAATTTTCTTGTCAATCAGAAACATTTGTGTAGGTAATAGCTTGATTTGTAGTGATATTTGGCATAAATACTACTAGGGATATTTCGAAACTGATATACGTAATTTCACGAGCCGTTAGGCGGGTGAAATTTATGTAGTAGTATAAAAGCTATTACGTATAAAGCCAGCATTATGTCAACAACTAAATCATCTCACCGACCACCTGATAAACGTATTCGAGACAGACAACCAACCAGCTTACTGCAAGCAACTACCTGTTACTTCCACCACATATTGATCATAGGGGCCATTAGAAATATTGTCGAGGGCTGAGGTAAGGGACAGTTGGAAACGCATAAATAGCACACGCACAATTGACGTCAATGAGACTAATTTGAAATGTTTGTCCGACGTTTGTCATTTTTTTCATGTTGATGATAAAAGTCGCGACAAACAAGAAATCAACTAGCACGAAAGAGTACGCAATAAAGTATTTCTTCAACACATTTATTATGTCACGTCATTTTACAAAGAAACACATGTATTGTCTGTAATCAACACGAAAACGTCCCTATGCCCTGGTGTTCCGCAGTCCTCGCGGTAACTAAATTAAAACAAGACTAGAAAATATAGCCAAGAATAAGGCGCCACTATGATATGTTGCTCAGTTCTCATCAAATTCCTTGGGTAAAAAAAAAAAAAAAAAACTTGAAAACGCGATAGATAACAGTGTAAAATAAACTTTGCTTAGACTGGTTGGAATTAATTCGATGGATTGAACTATTACAGCTATTAAGTGCAAAGACGTGTTAGAGTTTCTGTGTAAAACAAAGTTTTGTTTTAGTCTTCTGTAGAATTTGTTTATTTTGCGCGACGCAATAATAGCTGTAGCTGTAACTAGTTTAATTCGGACTCTTCAAGAAGGTAAACACGACGCTGATTTATTCACCGGGAAAAAATACATCCAGTTAGTGAACTTTATGACTGAACTGGTACCTCGAAAAGTCAACTAAAAAAGTAAACAGCTAGAATAGCATAGTGTTGAAGTTTTATGGGAAAAAAATGGCTAGGCCATTTCCGAGTTTCCCCAAGCCTTTGTTTCAAAGCGAGGCTAAGTGCAAAATATGAAAATGATTTTATATTCTGATGAAGATGAAACTCGTTATCACAAAAAGCCTCGTTTTGAAAGTTATAGTTTTTGGAACTTGGAAGTGGCCTACTGAGCAATGAGCTCATGATGAGTTGCATTGTGGGATTCCTTTCAAACAGAACAATCTTGGTTATCTGAAGGAGTTCTTGGTGAATAATTGTTCATTTTCAAGACTTATTACAAAACACGACCATGTGTTATTACAATTCACGACAGCTCGTCTTATTACAATTTACCACAACGTGTTATTACTATTTACGATAGGCTTGATAATTACGATTCTCAACAGCTGTTATTACAATTTACGACAGAACAAACGCCCATACCAAAGTGACCTGCATGGGATAAAAGAGCTTTTCAAAGGTTTTCTTCTCAAATTGCATTCCATCGTTTTTAAATACCCGTTTAGCCTCTCAATAATGTTCATTGGTTAAGAAATGCCGAAGTGCACTGAATTACGTAAAATTTAATAAACTCTTAATGTAAAATCAACCACTCACTTCCTTCTTTAGTTTGAAAACTTTTCCAGTCTGTGCTGCCACGCTTTCCATTACTTAGAATGGCGACGATTTTACCAGTGTAGTTCGTACGCACAAACAGGTTTTCAACGAGGTGAGCGCTTTGAGATGCCGATAGCCAGATTGGATGGTATATTTCCTTTGAAACTTGATTGACAATTAGAAGGTACCTCTCAACAGCGGCTCCACCGACAAAGCTACTCGGGGGCTGGGGCCACGACACAAGTGCTGACGAGTTGGTTACATTTGTTATAGTTACTGCCCAGTCATCTAACACTGACCCTGATGGAAAGAGGAAGGATAGAATATTTATTTTATTTTTTTATTATTTATTACAGATTCACTCCACTGCATAACAAGCAAATAATGAAATGAAATAAGCTAACACTACTTTAACAAACAAACAAAAGTTGTGGAGAAGGAGACAACCAAAAGCACCAATGCGCCATACTAGGGATGCCCCCACTAATTAACATATAAGAAAAATATATACAAATAGAAATATAAATGTTCTAGTTATCCTTAATAAAGCTTAACACATTTCTTTTAAAAGTTGTAATACTGTTTGATTCTCTAATATGATTGGGTAAACCATTCCATTCATCTACAACACGGTTAAAAAAACTATATTTAAAACCATCAGTTCTACTAAAATTTGGAACAGGGTCCTGTGTGTCATTTTTCGAAAATATGTGCTTTCCTTTTGTTTTCCGTAGATTGATTTCTATTTCTAGGCAAAATTCGTCTTTCGAGGAAATCCCGGGTTCACAAAACAGTAACGAAACACTCTCGTTCTCAAACACTAACTTCAAAAACAACAACACTAGTATGTACTATGTAATCAAAAAGTTTTTACTCTAAAACTTTGGCAAAACACCCAGTTCACGACAGTGATTTTGTTTTGCTTCATATCCGGGAGTAGTCAATCGATAAAAATCGGTATCCAAGAAAATCGATAGTAATTAAGTGATTTTTATCGATTGACTACTCCGGGTTTATATTCACCGTCCAGCGTGGTGAATATTACGTCATAGTCCAAAAAAGCGAACCAATCAGATCGCTTGAATCACCAAATTCACTGAGTATGTATTTACTAATAATAGAATATATTTAATAAAATAATGCCTAATGAAGTATATAAAAAAAAACTTTTTATAGAACAAATACAAATTTTGAAAAACAGCAGTCAAAAATGGTTGCCATAGTAACAACAATCTTGACGTTCATGTCGCGACGACTTTAAAACGTTTCGAGCTAAAATTTTAGGAAAAACACTAAGTTTAGCGGTCATAGCTAGGGGAAGGACACAAAAGCCTTTAGAAGGGTTATTAGGTCAATGACAGATTCAGCCATTTGAGCACAGTTAAAGCCAAAACATCTCCTCTATTCAGGGCGTAAAAAGCTAGGGCGTTGAAACGCTCATACGTGCTCTCTGGTTCAGGTGTAATACGGAGTAGGACTGGAACTAGTTGGCCTTTCCGCTCTCGATCCGCTGTCAGGGCAAGAAAAATGGCGCCGTCTAGCTGGAGATAGGTTCGGATTTATTGCTTTATATCTTTAGATCGCTGCAATCTATAATTAGATTTGATGTTTGGCGTATTTCTATGCGATATACAGAATATGGTTAGGTGATATTTTATAGTTAGTCTTATAAGTTAAGGTGTTTTTTCGCCTTTTATGTTTAGGTAGTGTCAAAATGGCCTATCGAATATTACAGGTTGAAGGTCGCGTTTTATCTTGCAAGTCAAAACCAAATGATAATAAACGGCTACAAAAAAAAAAATGTAATGGTTTTATAAATTTCGCTTGTGCATGCAAATTTTTAGAGTGAACTTTTATGATCCTTTAAGTTTTTTTTACTTTCGAAGTGACGACTTCATGATGGCGATAGCAAGGTTTTTGTTTTGTACGTTGGCGTTTAGCTTGTTAGTAAAATAAAAGATTTCAGTAGCCCAGTTTAGCGATTTTTCTTTTTTTTGGTATACACTAAGATAGTAAATATATATATATATATTTTTTTAGTTACAGAACCGCGATCCAAGAAGGTTCTGACTATTTTTAAAGTCCTACTAGAAAATTCGAATGATCGTGTGACAGTCTTAACATAAACAACAACAAATTCTGCTTCACTGCGGTATAAATCTAAAGCTTGTATTGCACAGAAACGGAATGAAGCCTATCGAGAAATTTGCTTTCATATCCCTACAAAGATTCCACAGTAAAATTAAATCATATAATGTGTTTATTTGTTATCATAATGAATTTTTGCAGTACAACAGTGAGTGCCTGGCCTGGAAATACTACTAGAACACACAAATACCGTGAATATGAAGAAGAACGTGAAGATGGAGGTCTTAATTTGATTGCTTGTATTTTTGTCGTCAAAGGCTTAAGTGTGGTGTTGCACAAACTACAGTCAGCTCTCAGATGGAAACTATTGGAACTAGCACAAAATGTCTGTATTAATGGACAGGTGTAACTCTTATAGAGAGTAAAAGAAAATGGCTGGAGAATAGTAGGGACCAACTCGATTTCCTGGGGGTGCCTTATCTTTGAAATTGTACTACTGTATAATATTTCTGGCATTATATCCTCTCTCTTAATATTATATATTGTAGACAAGGAAACAGGAAAGTATTTTTTGAATCAAGTTTGATTAAGCCCGGCTGCAGTTAATAAATTTAACCAAGAATGAAATTGAATCACACTGGTCATGAAGTATACAAGTGTGCTAGGGTTGCTGGTCACACTAAAAAGCCTGTTTTTCAATGGTTTAATGGCTGTTACAGGCCATTTGTATTTCATTTGTGCATAATTCTGTATAATTTTCTTGTTTGCAATATACTTTTGAATTTCTATGTTATATAAATGTTTTATATTGTATCTGCAAGATATATAGCAATGTCTGGTTTCAATGTATGACTTGAGAATGTTTAATTTCTTTTAAGTTCCTTCGTTTGTCTTGCATGGGTAGTTTTCAGTGACCATTTTATTACAAAAAGCTGTTATTATCAAACAAAAATATTTGCTGGGCTACTTATTTCTGTTCTTGCGACCTTTTTGTTTCGTTTTTCAAGGGCAGTGAATTATTTTTTTTTTACGTACCTTTTCTTCATTGCAAAGTAGTATTAGTGCACAAGATAAAAAATAATGATGATTTTATTATATTTTAAATTTACCCGGACTTAAGTTTTCACAATCTATCCAATTGTAATGCTCAATATTGGAGATCAATAAGGTGTTTAGAGAAGAATACTGATGTACACCACAAAATCCAAATCATCAGGCCTTGAAACTGGGCAGCAAAAAATAAATGCCATAGCAGATGATGAATTACACAACTTGATATTAAACTGAATTAGAGAACTGATAATATTAGTCTAAAAATGATGTCAGTGCTATCATCTGAGTTGTGATGCCATTTTGTTACCAGGTCACGGAGGTGGAAGTATATTCAATATACAGATATTTGTTCGCGGGGGAAAAATTGAACAAAACAGAAAACGGACGTGAGAAAAAAAATAATTTGTTCCTTCCCTATTGCTCGCAGTAAATGAATGCCACGGGATAATGGCTAACGTTCGCTAGATAATCTCTCTGACGGTCCAATATAATGTCCGCCATCTTCTTTTGTCTCTTTGGTAGTACCCAGACCCTTGCGTCACAGCTAGATCGCTCGACCCCTCGCGTTTCAACGCCCCAGCTTCTTACGCCCTGCTTCTATTCTACCCCACTCCGTCATTACATCCCGTGGCTCTAGGTAGAAAAACTCTAAAAAGTAGTAGTATTTTAGTTAAAGAAATTGACAGCAGGCATTCTTTCTCAGGCTTAAGACTGACCGGTAAAGGAAAACGCAAGTGTAGATTAAACGTTACCTGTCGTGTCTTCTTCAGATAAAGACTTAAATTCGACTAGAAACTTGGTACCATTATTTTTCCTAAACTCGTCGTCATTTTGATAGTAATGGAATCCCCACGCTTGTATATCAACATCTCTGTTATTTATAAGAATGGAATAATTCGTTTTTTTTCCACAAAATTCCATACTCTTCCTTTGGTCCCAGTATCGATCAGGAAAGTGTACAATAAGTTGCCCACTGAAAAATATGAAGGAACAATTATTTGTTTATTCATGTATTAACCCTTCGGTTAAGAAATAAATAAATAGAACAGAAAGGTTCAATAGGATAATTAGGCAAGCTTACAAAACGGTTGTATCATGTATGAAGGCCAGAAAGGGTTGTCGTATGGAAAGTATACTTAATAAGCTGAACATGTATTAAACTCCGGTTCACTCTTTTCAAGGGACATTGAAGAAGGCTTTACATCTACATAAACACTAACATGCAATAATTCCATCCTCTGCGGCCAAGAAAGAAGTTCTTCAATGTCACCATCATATACGACCCAGTCGGAGGTCGAAGTCTCCAGTGACAACGGATATTGTCGTCATATTGGTCTTGAGGCCTGTATGGAGTATTAGGATAGCCAGGACTTGAAATATTTCCCATTTCTGCATTTATTACACCACCACATACTAAAAACAAGAAGAAAAGGTAATTTTTTGTTGTGGATGTTTTTTTTTTTCTGGTTCGTGGCAGATTAAGTGCAAATGTTAGAAAATAAATCTGATTCCAGCTTAATTTTGATTTATCCTAGGTTGATCCTCAATTTCCTTTGTCTCTTCTGAAGAAGAGACAAAAGAAATTGAGAAAAATAAACATAGGTAAATAAACACAATAAAGTAAAATGGGAGTCTAGCTATTAGCGCCATTTGTTTGGCTGTTGCCTAATCCCCTTGGGGTCTACAGTCTGGGAACAAATCTAAAAATAACTCAAGACGAATTGCCGGTGGAAAAAAGCGTGTAAGTGGGTACCTAGCCTGCGTAGCAGACGCTTGGAAGTAGTGGGCACAAGAAAAAGCGGGCGCGCGAGAAGAAGACACGCGAGGGGAGAAGGAGCGCCTACACGGAAGGCCCCCGAAAATTGTTTCCCGCCCCCTCTACAATTACCTGGCAGCCGTTGCGTGATCTGTCAAAAGTTTTATACAGAAAACGACTGACCTCGCACAAACAAAGCGTACCGCCAAAAAGCGTTGTACATTCTATCTTCGCTCTAAATATATCTGTTATGAAGGTCAGCTGGGTTATCTGATTATAGAGCAATGAACTGATGGTTAACAAACAGCTTTAAATCGTTTTTAACCACAGGTACAATAAATAGGAAATATAAACAAAGTCAAAACTGTGAGAGGTTTGAACCAAGGAGTCATTTCAAAAGTAGGTTAAGTTTGATCGTCCGGGTGAACGTAGTCCTGAATAGGACTGTTGTTGACAGTGACTGGCGTTTCGACAACCTGTGCGGTAGTCATCTTCAGAGTCAAAGTGAATTGTATCACGTCAGTTGATGGTATTATACTCTGGTTATTGACTCGGCTTAACTGACAGACGACCAATAACATTGCGACGTAATTGACCAATCAGATCAATAACCAGAGTATAATACCATCAACTGGCTCACTTTGACTCTGAAGATGACTAGCGCACAGGTTGTCGAAACGTCAGTCACTGTCAACAACAACAGTCCTATTCAGGACTGCCTTCACCCGGACGATCAAACTCAACCTACTTTTGAAAGTCAAAACGGAGTATCTTTTAAAGAATACATGCCGTTTATTATATATATATATATATATATATATATATATGAATAGGACTGTTGTTGTTGACAGTGACTGACGTTTCGACAACCTGTGCGCTACGTTGGACTAGCCACATATGTATATATATATATATATATATATATATACATACATATATATAAATTCGTTTCTTCAGTACAAGGTATTTCGTAGAGCGCTCGACTCAATTGATTGAGGAGCATCAGCTATAACTTCACAGAAGTTCAGGTTTCACGAGTAATCATCGTTTTATTGCTACAGAACTGTTTCGTATGACACGTTCTTTCCAATGCAAATGCCCCAACACCGCAACCCGACACCTGCAATTGTAGAAAACAAGTCTGATTGCCCATTAGAAGGAAAATGCCTTCAAACTAACGTCATCTATCCAGCCACAGTTACTACTGAAACCTACGTTGGACTAGCCACAAACTTTAAGGAACGTTACAGGAACCACGAAACATCCTTTCGACACTCGAAAAGAAGAAATGAAACAGAACTCTCCAAATATGTTTGGAACTTACAAAACGAAAACAAACCGTTTCAGATTAAATGGAAAATTCTTAAGAAATGTAAACCCTACAGCAACATTAACAAAAAATGTAGTCTTTGTCTGAATGAAAAGTTCATAATCATCTGTAAAAAAGAACTGTGTAGCCTCAACAGAAGAAACGAATTAGCAAGTTCATGCCCCCACAGAAATCGATATGTACTTGGAAACTTTAGAGTAACGTAGCTTAAAAGCCGCTTATATCACATTTTTTATAACGACGGATAATCCCTCTTATATAATGTTTTTGTTACCTAGCAACCCTTTCAACAGTTTCATATAACCTGAATGTAACGCATCTACCATAGCAACCATTTAAATTTTCGCATTTAACTGCCAGCCGTCCAATTCCAACAGTTCAGTCGTCAAAATTGCCTGATGAGTGTGGTCCTTGCACCATACGAAACAGTTCTGTAGCAATAAAACGATGATTACTCGTGAAACCTGAACTTCTGTGAAGCTATATATATATATATATATATAACACCTAAGAGTATTGTTCTCTGAGCTTACTTAGCCACAACTGGGCAGACACCAACGATCACAGCTACGTGGAAAATGACCATTGCTTATACTGCGCCAAGTGGCAGCCGTTTTTGGAGAAGACATGTCTTAATAAGCGGACCTAAACTTCAGAACACAAACTGTACCGACATGGTTTCTACTGCAGTAACGAGACATAAACAACAGACCTCAGGTCCCCTCCGAACGGCGAATGATACAATAGTGAATTTTTTTTTTTTTTTTTTAATTATTCATGCCCCTGCTAAGTGTTTCATTTCATCAATCATGTCCAAGTTTTGATGGTATACGTTCCATCGACAACACAAGCCGCCAAGTTTTCCTGAGCAAAGAATATTTCCTCTGATCTTCATTGCAACGATTCGACAAATCTTTTGTCTCTCGCCACTTCTGCTAATGCGTATCTGATGTCAATTCTTTTCATCGTGAATAGGCCATTTTACAGTTGTGTATGGAAGCGAGGCCGACGGTGACCTTGTTTTGATACAAACCTTCCTGCTTTATTATGTAAATCAAGTTATTCTTATGCTAACTAGTATTTTTCAAGAACAATTTCCATAACAAAGCAAAGAAGGTTTGTATCAAAACAAGGTCACCCTCAGCCTCGCTTCCATCCATAACTGTAAAATGGCCTATACCGTTTGAACACTCCAACTTTTTTTTTGAGATTACAGCCACATAGTCCCATTATACCAGATTGCAGTGACCTCCGAGACCTGAACTTCGATTGTATTCAATCAAGTGGTTTCAGAAGCTAGTGGTGTAATGTAAGATCTTCACTACGTTGTCCATGTACTATTGATTGACACTTTTCTCGCCCCGCGCGGTTAATTTTTCCTTCGGGAGCCTCCAGACCAATTGGAAATATCCGCACTCACAGAATGCGAGTTGAAACGATTTTCGGGGGCCTTCCGTGCAGGCGCTCAATGAGCCCTTTGGGTGTCTCCTTTGCGCGCGCCCGTTCTCTCTTTCGCCTACTACTTCCAAGCGCCTGCTACGCAGGCTAGTGGGTACCCTCTCTTTTCCCTTTATACTCTCTTTTTCCCCAACAGTGGCTGGCAATTAAGCCCAGCAAAACCTTCTTGTGTTTCATCTTTCTAGGGGCTTTAATTTTATTTTTTTTCTCCTCTCTTCTCTTGTCTACTCTACAAAGTACACATGGAAAACAAGAGAAGATGCCGACGTAGTTATTCATAAGACTACAAACTTGCAAAAACTTCTATTCCAGGGTCCTTTCCTACTCGAACCCTGGAGACCGAGAGGGAAAGGACCTTGCGAAGAAAGTTAAAAACTTACACGCAGCGGAGACTGTTCTGGTTTTTCCCTCTCCTGCGCTTGTGTACCCTGAAATGGAAATAACGTAGATCTCCCCAGGAATTGAATTATTCAAAGTAACTTGCTCAGTATTCACGTCCAAGTCCCGGTACACTGTATCGCCTGCTCTACCAAATCGATGATATCTCATCTTATATCCCAGTAGTGTTCCTCCACGATTTCTCTCTTCAATGGATTCTAATCGGAATGAAATGCTGCGCGCATCAATGTCTTGTCTCCAGCCGTGGATATAAGGTGCTTCACTGGGTACTTGATAAGGAAATAAACAAATATGGAAGAGTTACAAATAACGAAACAGCTAAATACTATAACGAGCAACCCCTGAAGTAACGGCAAGCAGTGAGTTGCGTAGCTTTACTTTTCTTTGCCGCTTCACCAGCAAAAGGTGCCCTTCAGTTCTTGTTTATGCCAAATCATGCAGAGCTGATCATAGCAATTACGGATCTAGAACACGATCCTGGTAATAGAGTGGAAAGACTCATCAAGGTAGTTTTGTTGCAGCTTTAAGATGTGCAAAAGACTCTTTCTAATATCTTTCAATCTATCAGTTAAGTACTCTTACGACAGTTGGCAAGATCAAATAAACTAAGACTATAGGAAATATCTTAAGGCAGTGTGCAAACATACTTTATCAGGTACACTTATGTTAAGTTGAACTTTGCGTTTAGTTCATTAGCTTTGTAGCTCTTCAGAACCTCCAATTGTCGCCTGTTTAGTTATTTCTTTTTATGCGTTGTGTTCCTAACTCATATGTCGTGTCAGAAACTTTGCTCACACTGCCAGTAGGTGGCTCCTCCTCCTCCTCCTTATGTTCTCCCGTTGGTATTAGATGTCATGGATCCAAAACTATCTTGGAATTGCATATTATCATAGATGTTTCCAGCAAAAACAATTTCCCGTCTGTCCTCTTCGATCGAAATCAATACGGCCTGTCACTAATTGCATGTACGCAAATCGCGGGTTGCTTTTGCTAAAATTTCTACAATCTATTGTAGTGTTTAATTGAGCGAAACCAATAATGGCATTGCACACATTTCGGGCCGTAGCAACAACAATTAGTTGCTGACCCAGTGAGCAATTGGAATATCTTACGATGGCCAAAATATGAACAGTACCTAACACCCTAAGCGTTTTGGTGTATTGCATTTACTTTGTTTTCCTATCCCTTGTTAGTATTTGTGCTCACATAGTGAAAAGCGCCTCCTAGAATGTTCTACAATTCAGTGGCATCGGGTTTAAGATGTTTCGATACAGTTTTTCAGAGGCCATACCGATATTTTTCAATCGCCTTAAAAGTGTCTTTTTCCTGGTCCGATCGCTATAAAACTTTCATCAGTAATTGACTTTGGATTGAAATTTGTGAAAATGTAGTTTGAAGTAAAATCGATATTACTTGACAACAATAACCAAAATATTTTGAAACTGATAAAAGCCGAATTTTGTGTGATCTAGACCAGCTACTGAAAATTCAACACTAGGAACTAAAAGTTTGGTGCTTAGCAGACAATCTCCGTGAGAAATAAAAAATTCAGTAGGTTTAAATTCGACTAAAACGAAACTATAGTTCAAACCTTAAATTTTCAAAGCAGTGATAGCGTATTTAATAAAAACGTTATAAATGAATCAGATTATTCTTAAGTAGCGTCAGAATGCTGCTTAATATCATATGTCGATGCTAAGAAATTTTTGTGTATTTTCGTTCTTGCGATCTGAAAAACTAACCCGTTTTCTCACCACCTGTCTAAGCGCAACTTCATTCAAAATTTGGACTTTTAGTGCTTTTTTATATAATAAGGTCTGAAACTTTCATTGAGATTGATGCACTGCAACATTTTAAAATTTCAAGATAAACCTATCTTACGAACCTGTCAACCTATCTGCGTTACAACATTCACTGTTTTGACGTTATGCAAATTTTCCCAAAAGAATGCGCACTATACATACCTCCATGACTAGTACATTTTAGTTTGAATTTATCGCATCTTTTGAATGTAAAACATTGACAACACTCACACTGAAATGTACTAGTCATGGATATATCTATAGTCCGTATTAATTTGGAAAAATTAGCATAACGTCAAAACAGTGAATGTTGTAGCGCGAACTTTTGACTTGTTCGTAGAATAGGTTGGTCTTGAAATTTCAAAAAGGTGTTGCAGTGAATCAATCTCGATGAAAGTTTCAGACATTATTATATACATTATGAAGATTATGTGAAGAGATTTAAAAAAAATCGTTCAAGTAGTTTCAGAGATATTCAAAAAAAGCGCTAAAAATCCAAATTTTGAATGAACTTGGGCTTGGACAGGTGGTGAGAAAACGGGTTAGTTTTTAAGATCGCAAGAACGAAAATACGCCAAAATTTCCTAGCATGGAAATATCATATTAAGCAGCATTCTGACGTTACTTAAGAATAATTTGAGTCATTTATAACGTTTTTTTTTTAATAATCTATCACGGCTATTGAAAATTTAAGGTTTGAACTATATTTCCGTTGTAGTCGAAATCAAGCATACAGAATTTTTTACTTCTTACGAAGGTTATTTGCTACACACCAAACTCTAAGTTCCCATTGTCGGATTTTCAGTAGCTGGTCTAGATCGCGCAAAATTAGGAGTTTATCAACTTCAAACTTTTTTGTTTATTGTTGTCATAGTAATATCGATTTTACTAAAACCTACATTTTGACAATTTTCAATCCATAGTCAATCATTGGAGAAAATTGTATAGCGATCAGACAAGGATAAAATCATTTTTAGAGCGATTAAAATATATCGGTATGGACTCTGAAAAACTATATGACTTAATGACCCTGAAACGAAACCGTGAAATTGCCTGATTGATGAATCGAACTGCAAAGACATTTTGATATTTCCATTTATTTCCAGCAACCACAACTATTTGCCGACAACCCGCTTAGCTTCGAATATCTTGCGAAGATGTATAAAAAAACTTTAATTTCTTACCACCCTCAGCAGATTTAATGGTGAGTGTTTGACTTTTGTAGATATCATTATTTACGGCCACGAGATAGACAACAGCTTGGAACTCTGTGGCTGCAGGAATATCTGATACGTTGACCTCCGTCTCCGAAAGGTTAAAAAACCTGAGCATGCGTATAGGATTGTAGTTTTCATGGTCATAACGATGATCATTATTTTCATGAATTTCTGTTTGATTCAGAAAAACTATGAAGTACTCGGCGTTTAAATCATTTGGGAAAGAGCTCCAGTCTAAAATAAGGCTTTTGCCACTCGCTTGAGCTGTTAAACTCCAAGATGAAGGAGGATCAAGAGCTACAACGAAAGAAAAACACAAAGTTAAAAAATGGCATATCGGAAAACGACGAATCACTAATTGCTAACTTTTGTCTTTCTGAAAATTAGCCTGAGAAAAATGATGACGCGTCACACCCCAGATATGTTAAGTGCTTCTGATTGGTCGTGACGCTTAGGAAATTTGATTCAACCAATCAGAAGCACTACCCAGATCTGGGTAGTGACTCGTCATCAGTATGGAATTTCTGCGCTCGTTTCTCAGACGTCATTTGGCGGGGAACCAACATTAGCGTCGTCAAACGTCGGCCGTTTTCTCAGGCTACTGAAAAATAGGAAAGTCGAATTCAGAAGCAAAAGCCTCTACTCGTATCAAGTATCAAGTATCAAGGGGAATGCCGCATTTTTCTCAGAGGTATTCAAACCTTACCAGACTTTTAAAACTACGGCAGAGCGTGAAAAAAAAAAAACAACAACAACAACAGAAATATAATCAAAACACTAATTTAATAACCTGATTCAAGGCCTCCCTTGACAATTACGAAAGAAGTCCAAAAGTGACTTTGCGGATACTTTATTCGAACTTCTGCTTTAAGGAAGTTTGAATCTCCGAACGGTACTGTTGTCATATCCAGGCGTAGAGGATTGCACCCCCGGTGAGTTTTAGCCTCCTGGCCATCCTTGAGGATCGTAGCATATTCATCGCTATAAAAAAAACGGAGTATCCTTAGATTATTATTAGGGAGCTTAAGCAGCAACGACGGCGACGGCTACTAAAACGTCACTTAAAGAAGCTAAGATCCATCGTGCTCTGTGTAGCGTATCGACCCGATTATTGTCCGGTGTCCTGTTTTGTTGATGACTTTATGGACAAGTTTTCTCAAGCGTTTACATTAGGGAAAAACATCATCGTCGCTGCTGACCTTAACTGTGATATGTTCAAACCGCTTTCCCCGGAAGCTGTAGCTTTACAAGACCTGTGCGACAGCGTGAATCTGACGCAGTTGATTAAGGAGCCGACTCGCGTGACTGAAAGTTTCGTCCACCCTTATCGACGTGATTATGACCTCCAGTACCGACCTTGAGAAGAGGAGTGATTTACTGAAATCTCACATCAGTGACCATTATCTGGTGTATGCCTTTTTAAAGCTGAAAATCTCAAAATCCCCTCCTAACTATGTGAAAGTCAGATCTTACAAGAACTATGACAGCCAGTCTTTTGTCTCTGATCTCGAGCGTGTGCCATGGAATGAAGTTGTCGTTGTTGACGACACGAGTGATATGGTTGATCGATTTAACAAGCGATTTCTTGAGGTCCTAGATGGCCATGCGCCTGTTAAGTCAGTGAAAGTCAAGCACCGCCACTGACCATTTGTTAATGAGGAAATCAAAGAGCTGATGCGAGATGGAGATAGATTATTGAAGCGCGCTCGTTGCACCGGGCTTCCTGTGGACTAGGAACTGTACCGTGACTCCAGACAAGTGGTTAAGATCAGGCTACGGAAGGCGGAACAAGAATACATAAATAAAGAGATGGAGTGTTGTCAGAATACTAGTTCTCAGTGGAAATTGATAAGGAATTGTCTGCCGAGAAAGGAGGCTACGCAGCAAGTGTACACGAGGGAAGTTAAGGCGGTCACAGAGAAGTTTAACGAGTTTTTTGTATCTGTTGGCGCTAAAGCATCAGAGGCATCTAAAGCCTTGATTGCTACTCATGAACTGTCTCCGCCAAACGATTTCACTAGTGGACAATATATTCCGGATGAGGGGAAGTTTAATTTTCGCGCTGTTTCAAGTCACGAGATTCGTAGAGCCGTAATGTCGTTTTCATCTAACAAAGCCCCGGGGTTTGATAAAGTCACCATGTCTGTGATTAAAGATGCGCTCCCTTGTATTCTGCCTGTGCTTACAGACATTGTGAATCGATCCTTATTGCCGTCAGTTTTTCCTTCAGCGTGGAAAATATCTGAAGTCATCCCACTTCTAAAAGATGGAGATCATGAGATACCAAACAACAATCGACCAGTCTCGTTGCTTCCCGCTGCGTCAAAGATTTGTGAGCGTGTTGCTCTGAATCAATTAATGACATATATGACCACCAAAAAGCGCCTCAGCGAACACCAAAGTGGTAACAAGAAGCTTCATTTGTGTGAAACCCTTAACGTCACGATCACGGACAAAGTACTGGAGGCTATGGATGCAAAGAAAGTCACACTTGTGGTACTTCTGGACTTGTCGAAAGCATTCGACAGCATAGATAATGTAACCCTCCTTGCAAAACTACAGGCGCTAGGTGTTTTCCGTGCATCTCTGGATTGGTTCAAGAGCTACCTGTCTGAACGGCTGCAAAATGTGTCAGGATCGAAGCTGAGACCTCAAGCTTGCAGGGTATCTCACATGGAGTCCCACAGGGTTCAATCTTGGGGCCCGCCTTCTTTACTATCTACCTCAACACCATTCCTTCTATACCGGAATTGTGTTCTCTAGAATCATATGTCGATGATTCAAAGCTATACCTTTCGTTCCCAGTTGCTGAGGATAATAATATGATTCAACAGATCAATAAGGACTTAGAAAAAATCGCAAGCTGCTCCTGCTACAACAGCCTTCTCATAAACCCAGAGAAAACCAAGCTGCTGGTGTTGGGCACACGTCAGATGCTTCAGAGGCTGCCCGCTGATTTTCATGCCACTCTCCTTGGAAAGAAGTTCACTCCATCTCCTTTTGCTCGGGACCTTGGCCTGCAGGTGGACAGCACTCTAAGCTATGATGAACATGTCACCCAAACAGTGTCCTCGTGCATAGGTAGCTTATGTCAGATTAATAGGGTAAAGCATCTGTTTGATGCTAGGACATTAGAACGGGTTATAAATGCCTTAGTGTTTAGCAAGTTATACTACTGTTCTCCGGTGTGGTCTAATACTTCAAAGAAAAAATATCACGAAGCTGCAGAAAGTTTAGAATTTTGCTTGTAAAATTATCACTGGAAAGCGGAAATTTGATCATATAACACCGGCATTAAGAGAGCTAAGGTGGCTCCCCGTGACCAGTTTTCTTAAATATACACTTGGAGTTTTAGCATTTAAATGTGTTAAGGGGTTAGACCCTAGCTACCTTTGTCATAGATTTAAGACACGTGATTGCGTTATTGACCGTAATACTAGATATAAGAATAACTTGAATATCCCAGCTTATAAGTCAGCTTCTGGGCAACGCACATTTTTATACCGTGCAACGAGTCTCTGGAATTCTCTTCCATGTGGAATAAGAGATAATTTGCCAATCTTCAAGAGACATTTAAGGGAATTTCTCAGTAGTTTTTAATTAGTAATGTGATATATTTTAACATCTATTAGAATTTAGATTTTTAATTTTAATGCATTTAGTATTGATTGTAATTAGTTTTTAAAACCCATTTAGTGGAAAACTAATAAACACATTTACATTTACATTTAAAGTGAATTCGCGCTATTTCTAACTTTATCGCGCATATGTTGTCAAATTACCTGCAGTTAAATTCTTAAAGACTGTATCAAAGTTCAGGAAAAGAAAAACAAAAACGTTGTCTTACAGTGTACATATAGTTCACGTCCTCGACAAAACGAGAAATTAGGCACTTTCAAGTTGTAGTGGTGCAGCAACGGCAAATAAATGTTCAAAAGCGTGATGCACATACAAAGTTGTTGTTTTGCTAATAAAAAGCTACTGTTTTTTTGCCGTGCTTGTTGCAGTCGCCGTCGTTGTTACTCAAGCTCCGGTCCCTAATAAAATTTTTACATACATGTGCAATGTTCCGGGGAGAATTTCCTCTAAACAATTGTTTCTTATTTATTTAATTTCATTGTAATTATTTTTTTGTCAGCTTATTGTTAACTCCTTATAGATCGACAGCAGCAAAACAAAACAACAACAAAAGCAAATATACGGTATAAATGTTCGGTAAAAGCTTTTCTTGTATATGTTGAAAAAAAAAACAGTATAATAATAATAATAATAATAATAATAATAATAATGATCGTTTATTCAACCTTTTTGCAGCATTAACTGAATTACAAGGCGGGTCATTAATTAGATACAAATACCTCGGAATTATGACACGTATGCTACTTATGTAAAGCTGGGTCAAAAACATCTTGAGTTAATCGTCTTAGTTTGGAATTATCATCATTATTGTTATTATCATTACTATTATATGTTGGAAGAGAGTGCTATGAACGGACGTACGGAAGTAGAGTATATGATAGTAGAGAGTGTTATGGACGGACGTACGGTCACGTTTTCTCGGAGGCAAAGATAATTTCTTAAAATGTTTAAAGCAGCTTTTTGTCGGAATTGTTTATTGCCAAAAGTTTCCGATTATCACCAGTATCATTATTTATAAGAATGACTGACCGAAGAAAATTAAAACCTAGACCCAAATGGACAGAACAAATGAATGCCGATCTTCTAAGCTGCAAACGAGAAGCCGTGGCTATCACGCTATTGGAACAACCACCGCTGAATGGTAATGAGAGGGAAAAAGGCTGTATCAGAATTATGAGTGAGCTCTTGGATGCGAAAGGATTTGGAGATCTCGGACTCTCAAGCTAGCACTTACGAGATCAAGCAGCTAGACTTGAGAAAACGTTAGAGGAGAGCTCGGAAAACCTATTGTGGGAGGCACAGACGGATGCAAATTCAAGAGTTCTCGCTCAAAGAAACGTGTCTATGGATGCACAAATCGGAGCAAACTCGACAGGCTTTACTTGTTTGCCCATAAATAGAGATTTATCTATTTCTTGAAGAAACAGGGAGTGAATCACAATATGCTAATCTTTTAGCCTCATCAAACCAAGATTTACATACAGCTAGTCCTCCTCAAATCCCAGGAGACGTAAAGCAGAAAGAGCAGATGCCTTCCAGAGTATAACACCATTTACAAGCTATCTATGATCAACTGGGCGAAACGAAGCGATGGTAATGCAATTGTTATATCGACGTCACTAATAACAGATGCTTACAACGAAATCGCAACCTGGAGAAAAAACGTGTTTCTTGTGCCGTATGGGAAAGTAATAGGGGATTTTATTGATCAAGTGACTTTGCATATTAATGACTCGAATAGTGGTTCCGACAATCAGCACATATCTCTGAAAGCAGCTTTTGTGCTCCTCGCTGTAGGGCTCCAAAAGCCAAGCCCGAAGTCTAATACAAAAGATCATCAAGATGTCTTGTCTAAGCGCCTAATACTTTGGAGGCAAGGTGAAATTAATAAGTTCGTACGTGAAGGTAGAATTATTCAATGTCGCATCGGAAAACTCAAGGCGTCGGAACCGCCGATAGATTTAAGGTTTTTGCTAAGCTTGTACTGGAAGGCCAAATCAACTCAGCGCTTCGTTTCCTGAGTGAAACAGCTAGTGGTGGTGTGTTGTCTTTAACAGATGAGGTCATGTCGCAGTTAAAACAGAAACATCCCAATCCACAAACAGCCAAATTAGGTTCATTGTTCTTCGGCCCAATTGATGACCAGTATCCGGAATCCGCGTATACAGAGATTAACGGTTAGATGGTCAGGCAAGCTGCCTTGAGAATAAAAGAAGCAGGAGGCCCCTCCCTGGGGTTGACGCGAATGGCCTCAGAAGAATCTTTGCTTGCAAGTCCTTTAAACAGTCATCGACAAGGCTGTTTGAGGCAATAGCCACAATGACAAGGACTCTGTGTAAGGAATACATTGATCCTACGACCATAGAGCCCCTGGTAGCTAACCGTCTGATTCCATTGGATAAAGGCGAAGGTGCTGTTAGACCAATAGGAGTCGGGGAAGTGTTAAGGGGAATTTGTGGAAAGTGTTTAATGAGTGTTGCTAACATGGATGTTCTCGATGCCAGCGGCTCACTCCAGCTGTGTGCTGGACAAAAGCCCGGAAGCGAGGCAGCAATACACGCTATGCATACTATATCTGAATCAGATGACACTGATGCCGTACTGCTCATCGACGCCTCTAATGCATTCAATGCACTCAACAGAGCAGCTGCACTGCACCACATCCGGCTTTTGTTAGCCTGCGTAGCATGGCGGTTTTGTCGAGCCGGGCGCAGGAGCGGCGTAGCCGCGAAATTCGCGCGCGAAGCGCGCGAGAACGAGCGGCGAAGCCGCGAGAAAAATAAAAACCGCCTGCCCGGATTCGTGGCTTTTTCAACTGCGGCGCCCTTCAACTCATTTTGACATCCTGTTGACAACTTGATTGGTTTCAGTTTTCCTAGCCAATCAGAAATAAAGTGTTGACAGCCTAAACAAGACACAAAAGCTCGTGATATAGTGTAAAACGTGACCTTCGCCGGAATTGGAGTTTGCTTGAACAAACACAGGTTTTTTTCTTTGTGGCTATCTCGCGCACAGGTGACTACACTCACTGCGTTATAAACTTGACTGAGTAGATCTTATTTTTGCTGCGCTAAGGCTTACATTTATTTAGAGGTCATGAAGTTGGTTTGTTTAATCCGTATTGAGTAATTATTTCCTGCGGTTAATGTTAGTGTTGCTAATTAGAATTTGTTGATCTCAGATGCAGTTGTAAAGTACTAATTTCTTTGACCACTCTTAAAGCCTAAAGCTTTTTATTACGGCTAAATAAATATTTTAGTTTCTTTGGTCTTTTCCAACTAAAATGCCTGGATCTGGACAACTACAAACCAAGGAGCCTTGGTTTGTAGTTTCTTTGTCCGTGAATGTTTTGACGCTGGGCTCGGCTTTTTAAGTGTTGTTTACAGGATGTTGTATTTTTACGTATAGCGCGATCTTCAGTTTGAGTTGTAGCTTAAACTTAAGCTACAACAAGCAAAAGAGTATGGAGAATTACGCTGTGCGTCTTTCTTCTACTGTATGCGATTCATCGACCACAATCGCGGACACCGTTCGATGTATTGCGCTGGAGTGCGTTATTCTCTAACACCGAGTAATAGAGAAAATTGAGGTGAACTTTCTCGAAGCACTGAAATTTACTGTTTCTGTCATAAGGTCCATTGCTGTACAACTCAGCGACAACATTTCAGATATCTGGTCGTCGATAGTACTTTTTAGAGGGGAAATTGTGATCATACAGGTTTTCGATGAGGATATTTCTTCTTTGGCCGTAGCAAGGACAGAAAAGATCATGCTCTTGCCGAACCTTGTTGACAAAATTTCCATGACATCTCTCCTTTGAAGAAGACTGTAAATGGCCATTTCCTGTTTAGGCTTCAATACAATTGCCCTGTTTTCCCGTCAAATATTCAAGATCGACGACGCTCCGGTCAACGCTTCTTTGATATTTTGATTTTGTTTTGGGGAGATGATTTGTTCAGTCCCTCGAAACTCTCCCATTGGAGATTACCAAAATATTTGATTGACAGGCGAACATTCCGAACCAATCGGAAGGATCCGTACGCTGGCGTACGGACCGACTCAAGAAAGGCCCCCGTCCGTGCAGGCGGTTTTTCAAGTTGCTTCCGCCCCAATCTCCTCGCGGTTTCTCTGCCCTCGCCCGCCTTTAATACTTAGCGCGCACAGCCAAAACCGCCATGCTACGCAGGCTAGCTTTTGTACCCTATATTAGCAATTTATGCCTTGCATGTATCATAGCAATTTAGCACAGCTGATTGCCATCAAAAAAGGGGAGCTGTATGCCAAAACCATCTCATGGATTAGAACCACAACCTCATTCGCACTCTTGAGATCTGCGTTGGTTTGTCTTAGAGGCTCTAGGACTAGAAGAGTGACAGGTGACATTAAGAATTTTGACATGGACGTCGAAGTTGTTGAAGGAGCCATTCAATTGGACTATTGATGTGTTTCCTTATTTTTAAATGGAAAATATTCGTCATTAACACATTGTGAACGCTATTTAATTTTCCCCTTTTTTAGATATTTTTTTTTAGTGATTATCTTAGTAAGAATGCAATTGATCTTGAAAATAGTTTCTTCTTTTTTTATTCGAAATGAATTGTTTTAATTGAAATTCAATGCTCTTAATTTGAATAATTTTTGTTTAGTGAAATAATTTTTTTTCTTATCAAAACTAAGTGTTTTTTTTTAACGAAAAACATTGTAAATGGTATTTTGACGAAATAGCTTTTTTAAGTGAATTGATTGTAAATAGAAATTTAATAGTTAGTATGTTATCAATGAAATATGTTTACTTTAAAGTATTACTATTATTATTATTATTATAATTATTATTATTTACTTCTATTTATTTATTTTTTTCTGATGCCAAGCAACCTTAAACTTGGCAAACTGACAAAGAACTGACACTAAAGGAATGATGATGATGATGATGATGATGATGATGATGATGATGATGATGATGATGATGATGATGATGATAAATAACGGCATAAAGCTAAAACTTTAAGAAATTTGCCTTACTTGTACCAGCAGTAGTGGAACTTTATTTTCCAAATGGACATTAGAAGGACTGCATTTTCTATTCCAGGATTGTAAATTGTCCAAGAGCATTCGCGAGTTTCCCAGTCCCAGTCCGAATTACTTAGGTTCATCTCTCCGTATGACTGATTAAATGTCCCTCGACAACCTAACAGTAACAAAATACAATATTAAACCGTTATAATTATATAGATTTAGCAAAAGGCTAAAAGCGAAGCGTCCATTTATATACTTTTAATTACTTAAAACCAAAAAAATAAAAACGAGTAAGCTTCAACCTATGAAACTCCAGCAATTTATACTTAACTGATTTTAAAACAAAAAGTTAGAGAAATTTATAAATCAGTTAATTCGATCAGTCTGATCACACCCAAGCAAGGTAAACTGTAATGAAATAACCTAGGTCCTAGCTAGGTTACCATGTTTTGGCTGGTTAATTTTTCTCTCTAAAGCTCCTAAATAGGCTACTTCCGAGTTCCCAAAACCCTCACTTTCAAAATGAGGCTAAGTGCACAACCTTTCTTTTGAAAATGAGTTTTATTTGCAAGGGATTGAAAAATCATTTCCATATCAAAGGCTGAGCACTTAACCTCGTTTTGATATAGAGGACCGGGGGAACTCGGAAGTGGCCTATTGATTATTACCATCAGTTACGTTGAAAAATTAACAAATAGTAAAGGGCTCAGCGTAAGCGTAAGAGTCTTCTTTTTGAACGCTAAGCAATTCTCACAGGTGCAACTATAACCACATAGTACACGCTGAGTCGTTCAGCATTGTTTGATAACATCAAATTAAAAATTGAGGAAAGTTATATTTTTGCTAACAGATAGCAGGGGAATAACGTGAGTGCTGTTCTCCACTTACCAACTACAATGGTCTGCCATTCCGAACGGGGCCCTACTTTTGATGTAAAGGCCTCAACTGCAATTTCGTACTCCTTAAATGGATGCAAACCGAAGAGAATCACTTGTGTTAAAGACGAGCTGATGTTGAGGTTTGTCTCTTCGTAATGATATCGTTCCTTATAGTAAACGATATATCCGTTGATTACACCGTGTTGATGTTCTTTCGGAATCGGTTTCAATACAACAAGGATAGCATTGCCGGATTGTAGATTTTGCAGATGGAAAACGGGAGGCACACTAGGCGCTGAAGGTAACAAGCAATAATGATACATGAATTAAAAATACTGGTCTCACGCATTCTTAGTAAAGACTCTTTAGTAGTATTTTGTATTTTAAAATTGAATTGGACGAGGAATGTAATCATTTCAATAAAGAGTCGGAATTAGCACGAGAAATTAAATTTTGAATATCTCAAATCATTACGAAAAAGCCGAACTACATCGAGTAAAAAGGGTACAATACCAAAAGGAAAGAAATGTTATTCTTTTAACATGCTGAAAGCTCAAAAATAGAAGCATATTGAGACACCTAAAAACAGACAATACTCAACGCGAAATATGAGCTACTGGCATTTTTGAGCCCGCAAGAAGAGCGTAAATTGTTCTTCATTCTAAGCAGCGACGTGATGGGGAAAGAGTATTTAAAACAAACGATGTTTTAGTATAGGTAATAGCATGATTTGTAGTGATATTTGGCATAAATACCACGAGTGATATTTCAAAATTGTTATACGTAATTTCACGAGCCGTTAGGAGAGTAAAATTTGAGACGATTTTCAAATATCACGAGTGGTATTTATGCCTAATATCACTTACAAATCATGCTATTATTTGTTTATACTACTACCCGCTAAAGGTTTGTAAACTTCACGTGTAGGTATTTCAAATTAAGGTGAAATACCACTGCTCTCAGCCAATCAGATTGCAGTAATTTCTCATGTAGTAGTATAATTTATTGAATTTAATTTTTTATTGAGCACTTTGTCTTGTTACTCACCGCCAGGCGGCGTTGTGATGTTGATCGTGTTGGTTGAGTAGGACGGACCATCAGTGAGTGAGCCATTGAAAGCTAAAACTTGAACCACGTATACTCTGTTTGGTATCAACTCTTGGATGTTTTTCTTACTTTCGTGCTGATAAACGAGGTAAAGCCACGATATATCTTTATTGAGCTCTTTTACCATTAGAGCAAATTGAGCAATATACACTCCATACACTGGAAATACTTTCCATTCTACTTCAGCCTCGTGCTCTTTTACCCATTTTTCAGAGACATTCCATGAAGAGAGCGTAGTTACCGCTGATGTTTATAAGAAATGAAAAGAAACGTAATTAGACACGCCCTTGCGAGTTCTACTATAGGAACGCCGCTAGCAGAATTTGACCATTGCCTCTACCGGACTCTCATCAGCATAAGGGGTGTTAAACGACTGCGTGGTTGATTGATCATCGCATCGAACTCACAATCCTCTCAATGGTCCAATGACTATAAGAATCAGGGACATTATTGCTTGTGAAATCTATGAAATGTAGGATCCGAAAAAAATTTAGACTGCGAGCAATCCTTTTTTCCGTCAGTCGTGTCATGGTTCGGAAGGACAGGAGAGAGCGAAATGGCCCAGAGGGGAACTGGAGAGAGGCAGACCCCAGTTTTCCCGTGGCTGGCCGCGGCTGGCTTCGGAATCCTGGGCTTTTGAATCAAAGATTCCGGAATCCCAGTAACGATTTGAATCCGGAATCCAGGTCCCACTGACAAAAAGTCCGCAATCCACGGGGTGGAATTCAGGACTGTCTTACATTCCCTTACATGGAACAAAAAATTATTCAGCTAGGACTTCCTGTTCATTCTCTGCTAATCCAAGGCTTTTTTTTTATTTTTCGAAATTCGAATTCCTAAGTAATATTTACATTATCCCAAAGAAATATAGCATTAAATCGTAACCCCCATCCTAAAATGTTTACCAATTGTTCAATAATCTGTCGAGACCACTGTTTTGCGAACGGCTGTTGTGATTATTACCTGTAAAATTATTCTGCAGGATTTTGTACGTGGCTTTAAAACCAGCGGAGCGTCTGTCGTGAAGCGCCGAAAAAGTAAGATCAGCCTGGCTACTTGATACAAGAACGTAATTAACATCTCCATCACACAAAAAACTGGCATTTTTGTTCACTGCAGATGAGAATGCAAGATAGTCTTGCAACCTAAATCAGACAAGAGAAAAAAAGCTGGAATTAGTACGCAGGGTAACAATACAGGAGTTGATTTCATAAAACTACTACAAGTGTAATTAACAAGTGTAGCTATTGTTTTTATCATTGGGATTACAAAATCATATTTATGCTGTTCAATAAACATTTCTGATTGGCTAATTCCCCAATCAACAATTGACTTGTGTTTGACATTGTAGTTCTGTTCTCTTCTTCTCCATCTCGCTACGTGAAGTGTAACACAACGAAACTTTAAGGAATAAATGTCCTAAAGGTATCGAATGAACTGAATCATTTTAACCTAGGTTTATGGGCCCAGGACGTTGAAAAATGCTGTAAGTTACGTGATTGTTATTTTGCCGAAGCGTACGGCGGAGGTGTCGAGTTTCGCTGTGTCAACGATCGAAAAGTTGAACGCGAGAAATTACCAGTCATGGAAGTACAACGTGAAGCTCGTTTTAATGGAGCGTGGTTTATGGGGTTTCACTCAAGAAGGGCAAGAAACTC
Organism: Porites rus; assembly: GCA_964035705.1. Taxonomy (NCBI): domain Eukaryota; kingdom Metazoa; phylum Cnidaria; class Anthozoa; order Scleractinia; family Poritidae; genus Porites; species Porites rus. Next base: position 24,868,835 of record OZ037998.1, on the reverse strand, counting down.
CTCCTGAAACCGATGCATCAGCAGCTGTAAGAAATGCTTTTCGCCTTTGATCCGACAAAGCTTATTTACTCATTGTGTTAAACATTGAAAAAGATCTGCAAATTCACATATCTTCGGTGACCGACTCGTTCACCGGGTGGAAAATTTTTGCAAAAGCAATTCGAATTTGTATCAGTTACTCAAATTGTTGGTCTCAATCGTAGATTTTAAGCAGCAAGTATGAAAGACGGCGCAGATTTAATACAGCATTTAACTCACATGACTTCCTATGACATCACATGACTTTCATCGAAGAAATTTGCTACGGTCGTGTTAGGAAGTTTACCCGAGTTGTATGATAATTTCTTGACAAGTTTAAACGCCCGAGCGCTGATGATCTCGACTGGGAGACTGTAAAAGGATTGTTGATTAAAGAAAATATGAAGCGGGCTGAGAAGAACGAGAAACAATAATCTGCTAATGCACTTTTCAACAGAGGAAAATCGTCGTATCGAGGAAGATTTCAACCACGTGGTGGAACTGGTGGCGGTTGCGGTCGAGGTGGGCGATTTCATAATTTCAACTCTAATGCTCAGTCCAGCCATGTGATCGTGTTAAACACAAAGGTGTTAAGTGCTTCAAATGCAACCAGAATGGACACATTGTAAAGAACTGCCCGTACAGCAAGAAAGAGAACACCGGGAAAAGTGAAAAAACCAATATGGCCGAACTGGAAGGAGTTGCACTAATCTCAAGCACGATTAATCAGTCAAATGAATGTATGGTTTATTGACTCAGCAACCACAAAGCACATGACAAGCAATAAAGGCATTTTAGAAAACTATGTTCAGTACCAAGAACAACACAAATATTTACCTGGGAGACAGCAAAGTAATTCTTGCAAACGGCGAAGGGAAAGTCAAACTACCTACAGTAAACAGTACCCGTGAAATTGTCCTTGACTTGCATCAAGTGTTGTTTGTACCAAAGCTAACCTAGGATTTACTTTCAGTACCGGCAAGGGCGTTGATGGGAGCAGAAATTCACTTCGACAAGGATAAATGTTTAGTATGGAAGAATGACAAAGAATTTGTTATTGGAAGTTTATTGGGTGACTAGCTGTACACAGTCAATTCTATCGAATACGCTGAAGTTTCAACAGCAAACAGTGCACCATCACTTGCAGATTGGCAACGTAGTTTGAGTCATCTAAAATACACCTAATAGATATGAATCAGTTGAAGAAGAGAGAAATGGCTGATGGTATGAACTATGTTGCTGATACCCAATCCCAGCAAGAATGTGAAGCATGTGTTCTTGGCAAAATGCAGGAAAAGCCCTTTCAAAAACAGAGCCAACACAGGGCAACCAGACCATATGAGATTGTACACAGTGATGGATGTGGTCCAATGCAAGTGGAGTCAAAAGGCTGAAGTAAATGCATGCTTACATTCACAGATGATTTTTCAGGATATACCACTGCTTACTTCACAAAACCAAGAGTGAACTTCTTTTGAAATTCATGGAATATGTAAATTCCGTTGAGAAACATACTGGATATCAGATTATGAAGCTGAACATTCTTGCAGAGGAAGATGTTAAAGTTCTGAGAAATGACAATCGAGGACAGTAAACATCCAACAAGTTCACTACGTTCTGTGCAGACAAGGGACGAGGTCATTGTTCCATACTGTCCACAGCAAAATGGTGTTGCTGGACAATTGAATCGCACCATAATGGAGGGAGCAAGATCGATGCTCTACCAAAATTACCGCTGGCATTTTAAGCAGAAGCCTGCAGTACAGCAGTTTACCTTAACAATCGAAGTCCCACAGCACCATTGAAAGATAAAACTCCATTTCAGCGTTTGTTTGGTAGAAGACCAGACATTTCTAGTCTAAAAGCATTTGTTTGTGTGAGTTATGCTCATGTTCCAGATAGTCAGCGGAGAAAGCTTCATACTAAAGCCCACAAAGCAATTTTTGTTGGATATCCTGGTGCCAAGGGGTATAAGTTGTATGATTTGGAGAAGAAGAAGAAGAAGAAGAAGAAGAAGAAGAAGAAGAAGAAGAAGAAGAAGAAGAAGAAGAAGAAGAAGTTTGTTGTGAGTCGAGATGTTCAATTCTTTGAAGAGAGCTTTGATCATTTTGACGAGAAGGCTAAATCAGATGATGCTGGCCAAGCAGATTTGATGTTTAATTTTTTTCCAGATAATATATAGATTTAGCTAGGGGCTAAAAGCGAAGCTCCCATTAATAAAGATATTATTTAAATCAAACAATAAACTTGTAATCCACAAATCAGTTAACTTAAGGGCATATTCATGTGACTTTTGAGGGAAAGGCTAATTTATTTTAGAGTAAAACACCTTACATCGAGCTGATAACCTTATATGTACACCCAAAAAAGAGCAAACTTCTTCGATCACATTCAAGAGCCGTAATGGGTCTTGATCACAGTAGATTAGGCCTCGAAAAAAAAATCTTGGAAAACAAATCAGGCCGAATTTCTTTGCGTTTGTCAGGTTTACTTTACAACTTCTTGCTAACAAATCTGGGGGTGTGTAAACCAACCTTTTATATACATCACATATGAGGTGAAACAGTACTATTTATCATACAGACCTGAGACTAAATGCGGTATTTCACAGTTTTTCAAGACAAATTGCACTCAGTCAATGTTCAGGACGATCAATCGTGGGCTTTTAGCGAAACCGTTCAAAAAATTTCCAAAATCACCCATACGCCCAGCCGGTTCTCATTTCTAGTGCGAGTTGTCAGTATGGTCGAGTATTTGAACGAACTTTAATAGTTACGCTTCAACATAATAAAGAATTTATTATTATTATTTTGTTGTTATTTAATGGTTTCAGTTATAACGATGTGTGATCTTATACAGCGTTTGATACGCGCGCGACATTTTTAAGTACTCCTGCAAATGATGTTCAGGAACGATGAAAACAAACAAAACGGACAAGCGATTAAAATTGCAAGAGAGACTATGAAACATTTACAGAGACAACACTTTTCATTCACGAAGACAAGTATTAAAGTGTCTCCAAAAATCCTGATTCTTTAAGCTCAAAGCTTAAGCTTAAGTTAATTATGTTTTACTTTCAGCCTGCCTCCCGGTAAGTTGCTTTTTTCAAAGATGAACTCCTCGAAGAAAGAAAATCGCTTAAAGTTTTCTTTCTACAGACAAGTTTATAACCAAATATTCTTCGGAACGTTTTCTTTCTATTTGCGGTGAGAAAATATATCTGAAGGCCTTTTAAAGTTCTGTAAGCTTATAGCGGGGCCCCATACTCATGGAATATGGTCAACCTCTTTTCGTTTGGTTGTCCGAGCGTACGTACGTACGTACCCGTCTACAGATTGTACGGGTGGGGTAGGGGAGTCTATCAAAAGAAAGGGAGGGGGTGTCTCAGGCGTGTCTTTGCAAGTCCACATCTTTTATGTAGGACATTCACAATATGGTCAATTGACAGCTGTCAAAACAGGATAACTACTGACCAGTATCCCATGACCATACCGCGGGCTCATGTGTCAACTCGTTGAGGTGACATGATTTATTTGGAAGCTGTCCGCTTACCAGTTAATTGTTTTACTAGATCCCGAACAATGTTCAATCTCATACTTTCTAGCTAGTTTGGAAGCACAGGAAAACTGGTAATGCACACGTATTGGACATCAATGTTTTGCCAGACATCAAAGGCAATAATTACTCAGGCTTACCATTCATTCGAGATTCAGTTCCTGAAAGATATCAAGGAAGGCCACAGTTGCTTGAGACTTTAAAACCCTCTTACGCATTAAGCAAGGTGAAAAACGAAAACGATGCCATCCGAAATCGGATTAGCGAATTTTGACAAGAGACGCATTTCCCAACCAAAAACCCAATAAACAAACCAGCCATGAATAACAGAAGACTCTTAATAGCAGCTGCATTTTATTTTGTACATCCAGTGAAACGGACGGTCGGGCGTACGGTCACGTGATTACCAAATTTTCTCGGATGGGTAGATTACCACATTTCCTTAGCTATGGGGCTCCTCAAGTTCAAGAGAGTGATGAAACCGTTAATCAAGAGAAAGGTAATACTGCAGTTCAAGAAAATGTTGAACCCGCGCCTGTGAAGAATGTTGACTGCCCATTTCCCAAAGAATGTTAAAACAGTGAGAGCACCGCTGAGAGAGCGCGTAAATGAAGAACAAGTTAGAAGAATATGAAGATGCATTTATGAAAGAAGTCCGAAAATTAGGCCCAGTTAGGTAGCGAAGAATGCCAAGAAGATTCCAATATTATGATTGCCTGTTAGCTGACTCTGAAATTGATGAGCCAAGCAGAAGTTCATAAAATATTGAATGGTAAACAATCTGATCAGTGGAAAGAAGCCATGAACTCTGAATACTCATCTTTAATAAATAATGATACATGGGCACTTGGATCCCGCTGGGTGTTGAAAATCGAACGTTATGAAAATGGTTCCATAGATCGTTTTAAAGCCAGATCTGTTGCACAAGGATATTCCCAACTCAGAGGTCTAGACTATGAAGAAGTGTTGTCACTAGTGGCTCGTTATACATCTGTGAGATCGTTACTTGCCCTAGCTAACGTACAGGATTTGGAGATACACCAAATGGATGTAAAAACTGCCTTTCTGAACGGTTCATTGCACCGTGAAATTTACATGTCACAACCAGAAGGATTTGTTGATCTTGGAAGACCAAATCATGTTTGCAAACTGAAGGAGAGCATTTATGGACTTAAACAGTCAGCTCGTTGTTGAAATACTACTCTGGATGAGTATTTGAAATCAGTTAGCTACTGCAATAGCAAGGCCGATAACCGTAAAAGCCACCACCCCATTGAGACCCTCTTATATAGCTGGCAAGTAGACAATTGTCCCGCCACTCTTTTTCTGAATTTTCTGGATCGGCCCCTGACGATTTACAATTCTCTGCAGCCCCATTATAAGTGGAGGGCGCGTTTTAGACTGAATCTGCACTGTAAATGGCAATATTCTCTGCAATCTGTTTTGTTTTATAATTTTGTCGCCAATGACAAAACAAAACAAAAACTACTAAGACCCTACTGACTTTTATTTATCCTACCTGCAATAGAATGACTGGTGATGATGATAAACGGACAAACTCATTTGATGGAATTCAATTAAGATTGATGATGCAGGTCCACTTGGTCTGATTGCCCAGTTACAATATTGGAATCCACCATATCCACAAGGATAGCCTGGGCTTTGTATGGTGCCATTATTGTCACTCAATGTTGTCTGTGCTTCACACGCTTTAAAGCAAAATACGTTTCTGTGAGGTAATCATCCCTTTTTGTAGAAGAACTATAATCTATTAGTATAATTACATTGATGATTATCGAGAATTGAGCGCTATGGCTGGCTAGGAGCTTCGCCTCATTCCGTTATAATAACCGCGCGGTGATTATAGCGGGATGATGTACATTAGAGGCTAGCAGACGTCAAAATGGCAGCCAGATTTGTTGATGTTTCGGAGTCGGAAATTGATCAATTTATAGAAAATGCTGTTCCTCATAAAACAAAAGATGCCACACAATTTGGAGTCAAACTATTCAAAGGTAAGTTGATAAAATTACCCTTTTGCAAGTAACGCAATTTTCTGAAAACTGGTATGTTTGTTTAAAATTTTTTGCTTCAAAGTGTTGGCAACTTTGAAGCAACTTTGAATGGTTTGAACAGCAGCAAGAGTTCACAAATGAAATAGAAAACATGGAAGTCGATGAATTAAATAAGTGTCTGGCAAACTTTTACGTTTTCGTGAGGAAACCCGACGGCAGCTATTATAAGAAAACCAGCCTGTTGTCGATCAGAGCCGCCCAAAAAATCCAGTGGTGGATCCAAGGTAGGGGTACGGGGGCCCGCCCCCCGCCCCACCTTATTTTTGGGCTAAAATGAGGCCCAAAGGGCCCAAACAAATTTGGTGGGAGACCCCCATCCCCACCCGCTCCTTATCTCAAGGTCTGGATCTGGCACTGATATCTTTCAAATAAAAGTCCCTTTCTTTTATTTCCTCAAATAATCATCAATGTAATTATACTAAAACAATTAGCCGCATTCTGCGACTAATTGTTAAATAGCAGCAGACATAACTTGCTATAACGTCCACTTATAGCAGCTCTGAAAGCTATTTTTTTCGCACAAAGCTTGTATTCATTCTATGGACTGCACACAACTTGCACACCAAAGAGAAACATTGGAAGTTATTGTGCGTTCTAATAGCGGGGAAAAGCTAATCTTAACGAAACGCCATGACATACATCCGGCGTCCGCGCAAGTGTGCGGTCACCGGACACTATTTCATGTAATGATCATTTTTGTCTCTTACACTTGCACGTGAGGCAAAATCCGGAAAAACACTTCATTTCATTTTGTTATAAAAAATATCTGACACCAGTTATTGCGGCGGTAAATTTACGATTGTTCTTTCGATTCTCAGTTGTAATTGCTTATTTCCCTTTTGCCTCTTTCCTCTGCTTTGTTTTTCTTATTTATCTTTTTTTTCCTAAATCTTTGGCATTTGAAAGTACGCACGGGTGCACGAGCGCAATGGGCACTGGCGTACTTCTAGCAAAGCCCCTGATTTTATACATTGTTGCCGGTGTTTCCACTTTATAAGATACTTATACGTAAAAATACGCTGTGGGTATCGAACTATAGCTGGCAGAATGTTTTCCCAACTTCAAAGCAGTAAATTTCTTTCAAATAACTTTTAATTTTAGAAACGATCATCAATAATCACAAGCAAAAGTTTGGAACTTGCAACTTCACGATCATCGAGAGTAACGTAAAAGCTATATTCAGGGGGTATTTCAGCTCGTTACGATTTGATTGAGGTAAGATATTCATGAAAATATTTCTTAGTCGCGGACCAACGGACCGCCAACTGTATCGAAGATGAACTAACATCGATAGAAGTAAGCATGTTTTAGTTTGTTTTTAAGACTAGGGATTATTTTGAATGAATAATAAAACAATTATTGAAAGAGGCTGAGTACTACCTGAAGAATTATGGAGATTGAAGAGGGTGGCCGAGGCGGATAACACCCTCCAAGATGTCCATAATTTTTCAGGTGATACAAAAGCCAAATTCAATAATTGTTAACATACGTTTATCTTGGACAAAGATGAAATAAGGGCGGCATGAATAAATACAAGCTCCTGCGAATAAGATTGAAAAAATATATATAATAACATTTCAAAACTTATAGTTGTGAGTCTACATAGAACGACTTGAACAAAAGAAAGTTTAGTCTTTGTTATCTCCCTTTAACTTATTAAGTGGTAGCTCTTAAATGAAATTTCTGGTCACTATCAACTCGGTACGACTTTAGGGATTACCTGGTGCCCGAGTACTGGTGTCCTGGTACCAGCGCAAAATGGTGTTTGTTTATACCTTGGTTACCCAATATGTGACTATGTACATATGTGCTCCATTTCACCCTGTGTTGGTGCCATTTTCAAACGTGAGCGAAGCAGGAAGTTATAGGCAAGCAAAGCAGTTGATTGCCTAAGAATCGGGACAGAAAATGTGTAGACCCAGAGACCCGGTGCCTACAAAGGGCCCGAGTACAAGGTCGGCCAACGACACCGTGCTCAAATTCCAACTTGAATTGGGAACTTGAAAACAAAAACGGTTTGTTCACATTAGTGCCGTTGAATATCATATCATGCTCAAGCACCCTGCCCGGGCACCAAGTGTAAAAGCTGCCTTAATTTCGTTTAAATTTGCCATATTTCCGGCCATGTTGCAGTTCTTACATGTAAAAATCTCCCAGTAGGATTCCTTTCCAATTCCTGCCTCAGTATATCCAGCAATCCTAATCTCATATCTGGCTCCCTTGCGAAGGCCTGAGAGTGTGTAGCTTGTTGTTAAATCACTAACGTTCTCCCGTCCTCCATGGTGATAACAGGAGGAATAATAGTAAATGGTGTAACCGAGTAAATGACCGTTGTGCGCATGTTTGGAAATTAGATACCACTGGAGGTACACACTGCTTGGTGTAATAGAATCGATACGAGCATATGGTGCTTCAGAAGGGGCTGAAAGAAAAACAAAAATATTGACATTGTAAAGTACTTAAATCTAGTTTCGCGCAAATGCTGATGTCATTTTCAATATATATTACAGAGGGTAGGAGAATGCACGGCATTTTTTTTCTACGAATGTTGGCCCGACAAGGTAGGAAATACAGTTTTATGAAATTTCTTCATACATGGTCATAATCAAATGCTTTCATTTGTAAGGCCAGCAGCAGTTTCCGGAAAGACTGATCTCTTCTTAATTAACCTCGGTTAGTAGCGTCTGCAAATTAGGGCCGGTATCTTTTCTCTGGGCTCACAACGGACACAACAAATTACCGGATCATCTTACTTAGTAAATTGACGATCAGGCCAACTATGTACATAACATGTGGGTAGGGCTTAAAGCCCAGTTGGCCACTACGAAACGTTTTTTTGTTTTGCAAAAAAACTCCGTCAACAGGAGGCCATTTCCATTTCATCAGCTGCCAAAATTGCCTCAGGTGTCATCAAACTTCAAAGATGCACTCGAGAATATTGGGTGGCCAACAATTTTTTGTTAGTTGACAACATTCCTTGTTCCTTGAAAGCTATAGGGGCTATCCCCAGTCGGGCCATCTTATTTCGTGAACGTGATCAACCATAGTTCCTTTAATTAACGTTTTTGGTTACATGACAATTCGCTAGTTTCGAAATTTTCGTATTGCGAACAGGACGCAGGGTATATCTCTTTACTAATCCAAGAATAAAAGTCGCTTTTTTAATATTCTTTTTACAACAAAAAAAAATGTTTCAATTCACTTTCAACGAGACAGTCTATAGGCTTTTTTTTTACTTAATAACCTCTCTTGTCAAAACAAAGTTTGCTTTGGTAAGAGAGGTTTAGTAAAAAAGAGCCTATAGGTCGTCTCATTAAAAGTAAATTGAAACATTTTTTGTGAAAAGAATATTAATTTAACCATGGTTACTTTTGCAGTAGTCTGACAAGAAAATGTGCAAGACTCTAGCCATAGTTATACAAATCAAATCGAATCATATAAGAGAGGTACTCACCTCCTTCCAGTGTTTTAACATGTTTAATGCTACTTTTATGTGGATTTCCTAAAACGTCAGCGGCGAAAATCAACACTGTAAAATCTGTAAATGCATCTAGGCCATCTAAGGTCACGGATGTGACATTTGAAGGTACAATTTTTCCTGTGACCTCATATCCCCCGTAGTGTTTCTGCCAGCTTACATAAACAATATACGCTTTCACTGGTTGGCTGATCTCGTTGGTTAGCCCTTGCCATTGCACATAAAAGCTTTTTTCAGTCACATTGAGGATGTTCAAATTCCAGCCACTAATTCCTGGTGCTGCAATGGTGTTGGAATATTGGCTCAATAATTGACAAGCAAACACAATAATAGGCTAGTTTGTACGCTGCCATGATTTTGTATCGTTTGGGTTTACAAATTAACGATAGGTAAACGAGCACAGTCAAGAGTATGAATATTTTTTTTATTTATATACCTAATCTAATTATGTATTTATTTAATTATTTATTGGCAAAATCTAATAGTCTACTACTGTAAATCCCGAACGTAACATTAAAACACTGATTTACCAAAACTCTCAGCTTACCTGAGCTTAGGTCTCCTTTCACGAGAACATAGTCTGCAACAAAGGGCGGTGCGTAGTTATAGTTGTCCTCAATTCTTACCACTACAGTGACAACTGTTGTGGAAAAGAACCACAGGACAGGAGTCTTTAATCGCTGACACCTGTGTATGTATTTTATCTGATGCCATTCGTCCCAGATTTGTACCTCAGGCGTTCTGCCAAAAATGAAAATCGTGGTCACTTTTAAGGTATAATGTATACTTAATGCAAGGTCTTCCATAATGTCAAAGGAGCCTAAAAAATAACTATTTAAGAATACAAACCAACCAAGGACAAAAAAGGGAACGAAAGAACTTACCCGCAATATTCGTCTCTGTAGCGCTGAAGATTTACAATAATTTGATATCCATTGGGATTCTGTATCGTCCATTTACATTCAGTTTCTTGAGGCTTTGGACCTCTCGCAAAAACCAATTGGCCTGATATGTCTGCCAGGCTTTCATAGCATTCTAAGAAATTAAAAAGAAATAAAATGGGGCTTCAATTGTGGTAAGAAACGTACCGTGGTAATAAAAATGATTAATTTCCTTTATAATTTGCAATACTGTAATTAAAGTACCAAAGAAAGCCCCCTAAATTCGAGAGCAATGGGTATTGTTTAACATTGTTATCGTAAATTGTTTCTTGCCTTGTAACGACAAAAATAGATCAAAGAGAAATAGCGATTCTACCCTAGGAAACATCTCTTTCATGAGATTTGATTTCCGGAACCACAGAAGCAAGGAGCAATTTCATCCCGGGGGAAGAATGAGAGTTGTAGTTGGAGGAATGAAGCCAAACACGCTGTAGTGGTGGGGTGAATAAAGTGCTGATCAGAGGAATTGCTTGATATTGATGAAACAAACTGAAACCGTATCAGTAGCGTCCTTGTGATCTATCTCGCGTTTTTCCCAATGTCATAAAATTTTATGCCAAACATAGCTCATTGTACCTGTTAGGATAAGATAGTAAGACACTAAACAAGGAGATCAGTTCAAAGCAGCTGAGAACTGAGAATCCAGGTGGTTTCGCAAACGGCTAACTAAAACTCGCCGTGAAATCGCCCCAAAACGGCAAAATGCTTTAAAAAATCATCCTAAATGAAACAAGGAGATGAGATAAGAAGTTCTAATGTATTAACTGTGACTGTCAGAGAAAACCAGGCAGGAGCAAAAGATCGAGGTCGGCGTTTGACCTCCACCTTTTTACTATAGGAAAGCTACGTGAAAAGATTATCAACGGTTGTATTTTTAGAAGTTGATGGGTTTTTGATTTGAAAAAAAAAAATTTGCTTGAAACCAGGGCCTTTCGCGGGCATGAAATATCTTGATTTTCGGCCAACTTTTGTTGAACCTATATGAAATAACACGAAGGGAAAAAAAAAATGCCTTTCTTTTTTTGACATCTTTAACATTTAATAAACCGATTGAAATACAATTTTCAATATTTCTCCCAGTTCCATGTCTTTCATGTCGAATTTGATATTACTGCCAAGTCGTTAATGAACCAGACCCAGATCTCTTCCATTTTCAC
>OZ037998.1:24802611-24852611 GCA_964035705.1 Porites rus | reverse complement strand
ATCTTGAATTTGTCTTTGTTAGGACCCAGGCTTCGCACGGTCCCGAACAAAGTTGGCCCGAATTGAAGCCAAAATTGCCAAGCGTGGAGGTTTCAGCTGAATGTGAATTCCCTGCACAAATGAATGACTTTGTAATGAGCAGTTGCTCATCCAATCCCACGCTTACTTTGATCCAGTGAAGAAAGCCAAGGTGAAGGCTGTGCATAAGGTTCGCAACAAGGATCTAGTATTTCCTTTTGAGCTCGGATGGTACGTCTGGAACAGTCCCGGCAAGCTGAGAACGTAATGTAGATCTCCTCTGGAGCTATGTTCCATGTGGTCGATTAGAGTAGCTAGTTTCTCGCAGCAGGGGCGTGGACATAGTGTTTGACGTGTAGCGCGAGGTGTTGATTAAAAATGTAAAAAGACTAAAAATAATGTCTACCGCTGAAAGTGTACAATACAGGGACTTACTGTGATGCACTATACCGTAAAGTAATAAACGAGCTGCTCAGTGCCAACACAAATAAGCTGAAATCGTCAAATTCCTTGTGCCACAGGGAAAAACAGTTCCGTTACGAAGAGGCTGATACACATATTATTCTCCACGCTCCGCATGCGTGCAGGAATGACAGTGTGATGCACTCTGATACACTGACACTGACACTGACACTGATGTCTTTGTCCTACTGCTTGCTCAAAGCAAAAACTTGACTTCGAAAAGGTGCTACATGAAAAAGGGAAGAGGCGCAAACATTCTACGCAAATCGACCCCGGCAATGTTAACCACTTCTTCAGGAGGAAGTTTTCCCTTATCGGTGTAAGCTCGATCAATGGCTGTGATAACATCTCTGCTTCCTTTGGTAAAGGGAAGTGGAAAACAGTCCAGCTTTCCAGCTAATGGAGGGTGCGCCCGAGTTATGGCAAGTATTGCACGAAAGAGTGATCAGTATCCAACTTTAAATTTAAGATATGGAAGTACCCGTTTGTGAACTGTAGGGAAAGAAGTGGCATAGTGTGGATGTGCTTGCTATGAGATTCATCCCAAGCTTAAGGCTGGAAGGTCAAGCTGGAGAATCTGCCGCTATATGAGTCATCTTTTTCACTTTTCAGGAGCAACTATCAAGCATCAATGTGAAGAAGAACCATTGTTCTGCTCCCCTCGTTGGCACGTTAAGTAGAGTAGTTGCAACTCATGCTTTCTTCAGCTTATGATGTTTGAGAAGGAAATGCAGTACATGGCAGATCGAATCTAAGTTTATGTTAAATATTCCAAACGCGAGTGTCACAGTGAAGAATGGTGTTATGCGAATGATGTCAGGGATCATAGTGCTTTTGTTCTAAAAAAATGCTCTAGACTGAAGAGTGGAGCATGTTTGTCGGGGGGGGGGGGGCACTCCCTATTTGGTTTATACAGGTCAGGTATGGGCTGCTGAACACAAGGTCTTGAGTATTAAACAGGGTGCAGAATTTTACTATTGAGCGTCTTGAACAGTGTCTTTTGGGGCTGGAAGCCTTAAAAAGAATGAGAATAACTTTTTTCCAAAGTATCTAATTCCGTGATGATAGCTTGAAAAACTACTTGTTTCTTTATGCAAAACAACACCGATCAAACTCAGATTCTTAATAGGGGAAGCAAAATGAGCCATATCTTAAACAGGGTCGAGGTTTGAAGGCCTCGGTGGCCTAGCTCTACCAAGATTTCCCTTGAGTGCCTCCCCCCCCCCCCCCCGGAGGGGGGGCACGTTATCTGCCCTTATTTCTGCCTTATTGCTTTTTGGGTAAAGGTATGTTTTACTTGCCGTAGAAAACGACGTTACAATAGCTCTAAGTATGTTCTTCTAACTTTGTGATTTCGATGGCCTTAAACCTTCGACGACTGCTCTGGTCGTCATCACTCCATATGGAACGATGCATGATCGCGCATGTTTTCCTTCCTAGACCCATTTAGCTTTCAGTTTAAGTTAATAGCGGGGCTCCCTCGCGCGCGAAGCGCGCGTGGGACAGAGCCCCATACTCATAGAATATAGTCAACCACTTTTCGTTTGGTTGTCACGTGACTGACCGAGCGTACGTACGTACGCGTCTACAGATTGTACGGGTAGGGTAGGGGAGACTATTAAAAGGAAGGGAGGGGTGTCTCAGGTGAGTCTTGGCAAACCCATATCTTTTATATTAGCTATTCACAATATGGTCAATTGACAGCTGTCAAAACAGGATAGCCACTGACCAGTATCACATTGCCATATCCTGGGCTCATGTGTCAACTCATCAAGGTGACGTGATTTATTTGGAAGCTGTCCGCTTACCAGTTGTTTTACTATCTCGCAATCAATGTTCAATCTCATACTTTCTAGCTAAATTGAGAGCACAGGAAAACTGATAATGCACCATAATGCACACATCCATTGGACATCAATGTTGTGATCAATTGACAGCTGTCAAAACAGGGTATCCGCTGACCAGTATCACTTGACCGTATCGCGGACTCAGGTGTTGACCCATCGAGGTCGAGTATTTTTTTGAAGTTATCCGCTGACAAGTTACTAGTTTTCAAATGATCGCAGGCTCAAGTTTGATTATTTCTTAACTCATATGAAATATGTTTTGTTTTTGTGCCGCACAATTAAAATTTTGATTTAAAACTGACCTCGGACGCGAAAGGCAGAAGGAAGACAGTTGCTTTTGACTTTGCTCACCATGGTCACGCGTTGGTCACGCTCTACGTCCAATTTTTACGCTCTGATTGGTCAAAATTTGACAGGTGAGCTCATGCGGAAAATTTATGCAGCATCTTGAATCTTGTTTGCTTTGACAGCTGAAGCTGACAGAGTTTTGTGTCAACTTGTGATGTTTTTAACTGTCTTTTTCCACTGGATGCACAAAATGGAATTCAGCTGCTATCAGGAGTCTTCTGTTAATCATGGCTAGTTGGTTTTCGGTTGAGAAATTAATACATTACATGTCAAAGTCGGAAATCCGATTTTGGATGGCATCGATTTCGCTTTTCACCTTGCTTGGTGCGTAAGGGTTGAAAAGTCTGAAGCGACACTGGCCTTCCTTGATACCTTTCAGGAGCTGCATCTCGAATGGCAAGCCTCAGTAATTATTGTATTTGATGTTTGTTTTTTATATCTAATTTAATGAAGTCGAGCGCAGTTTATGCGGCTATGTAGTTTATGCACGTTTGTAAGATTTGACACAATTAGATATGACCAAGAATCAGGTTTGATATAATCTTACAGAACTTTAAAAAGCCTTTAGACATTTTCTCACCGCAAATATAGAAAGAAAACTTTCCAAAGAACATTTAGTTATAATTCTGGCTGTAAAAGAAAGCTTTGAGCGATTTTCTTGCCTCGAGTTCATCTTTGAAAAAAGTAAATACTTGGAAGCCGGCTTAAAACATAAACTTAAGCTTTAAGCTTGAAGGCTCGGGATTTTTAGAGACACTTTAATATTTGTTTTCGTCAATGAAAAATGTTGTCTCTGTATATGTTTCACCGAATTATATTTATTTTATTGATTGTTGGTAGTCTCTCTTGTAATTTTAATCGCCGTGCCGTTTGTTTTCAATCGTTCAGTGAACATTGCTTGCAGGAGTACTCACAGTGCCGCGGGTATCAAACCGGCGCTTTTAAAGATTACACATCGATAAAACAATTAAACAAAACTGAATAAATATAATAATTTCTTTATTATGTTGTAGCTTAACTCTAGTATGTTCGTTCAAACACTCGCTACAGTTGGCACTGCAAAAGTGAGAACCGGCTAGCCGTATATGATTTTGGAAATTTTTTTAACGGTTTGGAAAACCCACGCGTGCTTCGATCGTCCAGAATATTGAATGAGTGCAATTTGTGTTGCAAAATTGTGAAATACTGCATTCTGTCCGAGGTCTGTATGATAAAAACAGTACCTCTGTTTCACCTCAGATGTGATGTATAAATGGTATAAAAGGTTGGTTTACACTTGCACGCACCCGGATTTGTTGGCAAGATTTTGTAAAGTAAACCTGTCGAACGCAAAATAATTTGGCCTGATTTTTTTTCCAGGCTTAATTCAGTAATCTTACGGTGATCAAGAGCCATTACGGCTCCTAAATGTGATCGAAGATGGTTGCTATTTTTTGGGTGTACATATGAGGCTATCAACTGGATGTAAGATTTTGTTCACTCTTGGGCTGTTTGCAAATTATTTTTTTCTAAAATCACTTAGCCTTTCCCTCAAAAGTCACATGAATGTGCTATGTGCTCTAAAGTTAACTGAATTGTGGCATACAAGTTTATTGTTTGATTTAAATTGTAAATATATTAATGGGAGCCTCGCTTTTAGCCCTGGCTAAATCTATATATTAAATTGGTAAGCAACAACGTCAGCAAAGATTTCCAGCGATATCTCTTTTTGGATATTCTAATAATCCTAACAACGTTACACTCACAAAAAAGGTAACATTGTGAGGAAAAATCCAATGCCAATGTCGCTGTTTACCTGCTACTCTTTGAAGATTAAATTTGTTCCTTTCCTTAAAAAATGGCCAGCCACAATTCCATGCAAAAAAGACGACAAAGTGGGCAAAAAAACTGCTATTAAAGAAGAAAGGAAAAGAAAAAAAATAAACCGATAGACAAAGATTGAAATAGATTCGCAACTAAAAAAAGTCAAACTTTTGGCTTGTGCGCATGCGTGAAAAACACAAAAGCTGTTTAATTACGTCCGATTAATCGAAAAATATGCCTTTATTTGAAGCAAATTCGTTTTTAGCCATTCTTTTAGCCATGGTAATCAGCCGAAAACCAGTCCAAGGAAGAGAAATTGGTGAAAAAAAAAATGGCGTTTTTTTCGCTACTTTCCCGCCGTCACCAAAGGGTTAAAGAAAGTTACCAATTTGTTTCAAATTGGCCTTTTTCCTCATAAAAAAGTTGAATTTGCCCATTTCAGCGCGAAAACGTTTTGTAATGTGAAAAAATAGACTTCCAATGTTTAATTAATGTTAATGACAAGTTTCTTACTTAATTGATTGAAATATCAGTTGAATACGCTAATTCTAAAAGCAAAATGGCGATCACTGTGACGTCATATATGAAGTCATCACATCTTGACTAACCTTAACAATGCTAAAAATAATATCTCATATTCCTAGTAGTTCAAATCTACTTTTTTAAAAACATCGTGTGTTTTTAACAGGGAATCAAAGGTTTTTTTAGCGGAACTCCACGCGCGCGCGAAGCGCGCGCGCGTGGGCGGAGCCTCATAGCTAAATAAATCTACCCATCCCAGAAAATTTGGTTATCACGTAACCGTACACCGAACGAACGTACGACCGTCCGTCCGCACCACAGGCATACCAGTGTTTACTCTCACACTTTCTAGCTACTTAGGGAGCCCAGAAGAAAGCTGATTGCACATCAATGTTGTCATCAATTGACAGCTGACAAAACAGGGTATCCGCTGACCACTATCACCTGACCGAATCGCGGGCTCAGGTGTCAACCCATCGAGGTTGACTATTTTTTGAAGTTATCCGCTGACAATTTACTCGTTTTCAAATGATCGCAGGCTCACGTTTACTTTTGTTTTAAATTCATATCAAATATGTTGTGTTTATGTCAGTATCGCACCACACTATTACGATTTTGATTTCAAACTGACCTCAGACGCAAAAATTCAGCCAGTTTTTTTAAAAATACAGGCGGGGAAGACCTTTTCTTACCATGATCACGTGTTGGTCACGCTCCACGTCCAATTTTTATGCTCTGATTGGTTAAAATTTGACAGGTGAGTTCATGCGTAAAATTTATGCAGCATCTTAAAAGTTGTTTACTTTGACAGCTGAAGCTGACGGAGTTTTGAGTCAACTTGTGATGTTTTTAACTGTCTTTTTCCACTGGATGTACAAAATGAACTACAGCTGCTATCAAGAGTGTTCTCTTATTCATGGCTGGTTTGTTTATTGGGTTTTTGGTTGAAAAATGCGTCGTTTGTCAAAGCCGATAATCCGATTTCGGATGACATCGTTTTTGTTTTTCATCTTGCTGGATGTGTACGAGAATTATAAAGGCTCAAGCGATCCTTGCCTTACTTGATAGCTTTCAGGAGCTGCATCTCGAAATATGGTAAGCCTGAGTAATTATTGTATTAAAATCTAATTTCATGAAGTCCAGCAGCGCAGTTTACGAAGCTAGTTTATGCACGTTTGTATTAAGATTTGACTGAGACACTGATCTGACCTCGTATGAGGTTTGATATAAGCTTAAGCTTACAGAACTTTAAAAAGCCTTTAGTCGATATTAATTCACCTTAAATAGAAAGAAAAAACTTTCCGAAGAATATTTAGTTATAATTTTGGCTGTAGAAAGAAAGCTTTGAACGATTTCTTTTTCGTGAGTTCATCTTCTTGATACTCATTTGTTTTCGTGAATGAAAATTGTTGTCTCTGTAAATGTTATATCGAATTATTTTTCTTTATTAATTTTTGGTAGTCTCAAAAGTGTAATTTTCATCGCTTTGCCGTTTGTTTTCAGGCGTTCATAAACATCGCTCGCAGGAGTACTCAAAATGCCAAGCGTATCAAACGCTTTTTAAGATTACACATCGTTATAAAACCGTTAATAAAAAATAGACTCAATAAATTCTTTATCACGTTGAAGCATAACTCTTTTTAAATTTCTTCGCAAATTTGGCGCTTGTCAAAAGTTAGAACCGGCTGGCCGTATAGATGATTTAGGAAATTTTTTGAACGGTTTCGCTAATTAAAAGTCCACGCGTGCCTCTATGGTCCTGAATATTGAATGAATGCAATTTGTCTTGAAAAATTGTGAAATACTGCATTTTGTACGAGGTCTGTAATAGTATGATAAAAACAGCGCCTCATAGTACTCTTTCTCCTCAGATGTGGTGTATAAAAAAAATAAAAGATTGGTTTGCACGCACCCAGATTTATTGGCAAGAATTTGTAAACTTGTCGAACGCAAAAAATTCGGTCTGATTTGTTTTCCAAGAATTTGTTTTGCACGCCTTATCTACTGTGATCAAGAGCCATCATTGCTCCTAAA
Organism: Porites rus; assembly: GCA_964035705.1. Classification (NCBI taxonomy): domain Eukaryota; kingdom Metazoa; phylum Cnidaria; class Anthozoa; order Scleractinia; family Poritidae; genus Porites; species Porites rus. Next base: position 24,845,577 of record OZ037998.1, on the reverse strand, counting down.
TGTGACCGAAGACTATTTTTTTGGGTGTACATATAAGGCTATATCAACTCGATACAAAATTTGTTTCACTCCAAAATCACTTAACTTTTCCCTCAAAAGTCACATGAATGTGCCCTTACGTTAACTGATTTGTGAAATACAAAATTATTGTTTGATTTAAGTTATAAATTTATCAATGGGAGCTTCGCTTTTAGCTGTGGCTAAATATATATATTATAAGTCCAAGATGGCGAACAAAATAAGGGTTGAAGTGGCAAATTTAAAGCTCGATTTACAAAGTGAAAGCTACCGTTTTATCCAAGCTATCATGCATTTTTGTGATGCTCTTTACTCAAAGATTTAGATTATCCTTTTTTTTTTGTTCCCCTTAAGTGAGCCATACAACCCCCCTAGTTGATGGACTATAGGGGCGGGGCACTGCGATTCTGATTGTTTTCTGTTAATGTTTATTCATGATAGAAATCTGCACAGATTGTAGGCTGCAACACTATAAAATATGCGAGAAAATTGATTTTGATCTACATTTGGATGAAGGCATGGAACAGGTCGGCTATAGCATTGTATATTTTCGAGTCCTGAACGAAAGCTAGGGTTGACTCACTAATTACTTGAGTTTACTAGATGAAGTTTATATTATATAGTTGGGACTGTCGAAGAAATCAAAATTGGGGAAACATGATAGAAACACGTGAACGAAGGGACTTGAACCCATGCAGTCCCAGAAGACGGTCCAGTTCCCTAAATTCTAACCCAAGGAGGGTTGCCAAGTCCATGTTTGTATAAATTTTGTTTTCACGAGAAATCCTCGTAAAAATTTGACATCACGAGATTCAAAAACGGATTCAAAACGGCGGTGATCCCATCTTGAAGATGAGATGTTCTTACAAAATGAAGCAAACATTTTCTTCTCTGATAGGTTGCTGCATATTTTACGCTTTAGTTTACATTATATATTTTCTGAGGAATAATTTAAGTGGAGTTTATGTGGTAAGGACTAGTTTGTGAAGAACATGAGTTCGTTTGCATGAGTTAAGGTGTGCAAAATAAATAACGTTGTAGCCTGGGTCTATGCTCCCCAGTAAGAGGAAAAGGCAAGAAACGAGGTGAAACGGGGCGCCAACCTTTCCCCATCCCAGACTATCACTCGGCTTGCTTCACTCGTCGATTGTTTTTTTCGCCCTTGCTGATTTATTTTTCGCCTTTTTCCGCCACTGCTGAGCCCTGTCCCAGGTTACTGATGTTAGGATTCATTAGTCCACTGCCTGATTAGATGTCATCAAATAGTGTGCTATTAGCTAAGAACTGCACAATAATGAAACTTCAGAATAGGAGAAGTGCTTACAGTGCAACTACATACAAACGCAGTAAAGTATAATAAAGGCCGAGATAGTCAATTCGTCTCAATGATTTCAACTATTAAACCAAGGCTTGGCTGTTAATGGTTATTCATTATGTAACAAATTTTTTTACAGGAAGCTGGTGTATAGCCTTCTTCTCTTGATTCGAGATTCCGGGAGATATTAAAGAAGATCGAGGACATAGTCATCAGAGACGAAACGAGAGCAAGAATAAACTTCGAAAATAAGGAGTGCTCTCGAGCAGTTCAAGCCTGGAAAGCACGTTTGCTTCGTTCTGCTAATCAAGAAGAAGTAAAACAGGAAGCTCTTACTCAACTTGACGAAGAATCAAGCCTGATTATCATGGACTGGGTGATGAAATATCTGCCACAGCACTGCTTGAAGTCTTACATTTGGTTTACATATATTATGAGGCAAAAGCAAGTGAAAAAGCATTAGAATAGTTTATAATAGTTTGTACCACTACAGGCAAGCAAAACAAGAGGGCTAGTCTGATATAGTTGTCTTTTTACTTTACTGAATTGACACAGTTTTTCAGATTATCCTCGTTATTATTAGTTTTGAATGTTTTTTCCTATGCTTGTGAAGGTCGAACTTTGCGGAAAATAAATCCGCGGGACACTGCAGCGTGCCACATAAATTTTTTTTGGCGGGAAAAATTCCGTTTTGCATAAAAGGTGTTTCAAGAGGTTAAACGCTTACCTGTGTCAATGTTTAGAAGTAAATACTCTTCCACAGGTAACTAAACAACCTGATTACCTTAGATGATCTTTGTCTGGTAAATTTTCGACTTATCGTCCAGACAAATATTTTTGTATATTATTTCTTCTCTGAAAATTTGGCGGGAAAAATTTCTGCTTAATGGCATTTTAGTGTCACTTTCGACGCCGGCCATAGCGATTTACCTAAAGATACCAATTTTAAGTTTGCTGTATTTTAATAAAGGTACAACAGGCTATTGATAAAACAATTTTCTTTAAAAATAAACCACGCACGTTTGAAAAACAGCACTGCGAAAATGGCCAAAATTTGGCCCACATTCGTTATCGAATCGGTGCTAATATTAAGTGGGACATTGAAAACAAAGCGTTAAGCCCAAGAAAGATTGTTATACTTCAAAACGTATGGCAAGTTCTTCTCACTTTGCTTTCTTTCATGTAGGTTCGACAAAAGTTGGCCAAAATTCAAGCTTTTCTAGGCCCGTGTAGGGCCCTGATTTCAAGAAAATGTTTATCTTAAAATAAAAAAACCCCACCAACTTCTGAAAATATCACCGTTGATAATCTTTTCAGGTGGCTTTTGTATGGTAAAAAGGTGGAGGTCAAACGCCGACCTCGATCTTTTGCTCCTGCCCGGGTTTTCTCTGACAATGACATTTAAAGTGCTATTTTTGATCCTCAGCCATTTGAACGTTTTCGCTCCATGTAGAACGAAGAACATTTTCCTTCCAACCAGTTTTTCAGTTTAAGCTTTTAAGTTGGTAAGCAACAGCGCCAGCAAAGGTAGATCTTAGTTTCCACCGATACCTCGTATTATAAATTCTGTCAATCCTGTCAGAGTTATGTACAAAAGAGTAACATCATGGAGAAAATTCACTGTCAATTTCGCTATTTATCTACTACGCTTTGTATTAAAAATACTTATCCCTTTCCTAAAAGAAAAAAGCCAGACACAATTCCACGCGAAAGAAAGACGATTGATGAGAACAAGAGAGGATAAAGGGGAGACACCCTATTCCATAGGTAATTCGTCTCGAGTTATTTTTAGAATAGGGATAAATTTACCTCGCGCGCTGTGTGGATGTTTCGTGGATCCGGAGGTTTCGCATGACTGAACGCCGTGCAAAACATGTCGGCCCAAAGGCAATGAAAGCGTAAAGAGATCGAGAGCATCTCTGAATATTGAAGCGAAATGAGTCGGCGCTCACCTGGGAAAAGGGAATCGCTGGACTCTTTGGGAACCCGTGAAACCAGTTTAACTCGAAGGTGTCGTAACCTCAGTGCTTTAATAAAATGAGAAATTTCGCCGGTCTATTGAGACCGGTCGTTTGTATAATAAAGCAAGTAAGACACCAAGTGTTATTTTTGTTGAATAATAAAAGACAAATAAAAGAATAAATATCAAACCAGAAATTGCTCTCTTCAAACTGTAAATTATAAATGATCGTGAGAGAATATTCCGTGTGTTAAGGATTTCCCTGCTGTACTGTTAGCTTTATACAAGAGAGCAAGGGTGATTCTTTTTTAATTTCCGTTTCGCTGACACAGCTTTAGCAGAAATCTCTCTTTAGTCTTTTTCCGCGACAAAACAAATAGCAATATCGCTCTCCGCGTCTTCCGCCATTTTTTCCTGGGTCAATTCGTGAAGGACGGGTGGCTCTGAGCGTGGGTTATCCACGCGGAACACATTCGCACTATGCGATTGGCTGTTTTCTAACCCCCCTTGGGATTTATGGTCTTAAAAATAATTCGAGACGAATTACCTATGGAATAAGATGTGTATGGGGGATGCCTTCTCTGTCCCCTTTATCCTCTCTTGATGAGAAACAAAACTGGACATAAAAAAGAATGGCAAAGGGGAAAAAGAGAACGAGAAGATCGAAATAGATTCGCAAAAAAGGCCAAACTTTGACTTTTTCCGTCTTATGCGCATGCGCCAAAAGCAAAAAAGCTGCTTAGTCACATCTGATTGATGACAAATTCTGCCCTTAATCTTTAAAAAAATCGTTTTTAGCCATTCCCGTGATAATTAGCCCAAAACTAGTCCAAAAAAGAGAAATTGGTGAGAAATGCATTTATTTTTTCGCTACTCGATGAGGGTTACCAAAGTGTTAAATACGGAACACTTTGAAAATCCCTAAACCAACCCTTACAAACCCTAATGTTTCTATTACGTTAAAGCAATTCTCACTCCTCAGCTTGGGATACCTGTGACTACACAAGGGTAGCTAGTGCGTCCTTTACTTTAAAAACAGATTTGAGACTTTCTTAGAAATATTTCGTTATCTAATTACCTGCAAATACCATATCATCACAAACAACTCCTACCACCCCACCGTGACACTCTCCGTACCATGGGCCTTGGGTGCAGTTGAGGAGGGAGGAAGCACTGTTGTCGCAGTAAAATGAAGTGTGTAGAATTGACAAGTTACCAGCGCCAAATTCACTATCTCGATAGTCTTGTGTTGCCCAATTATAACCAAGCTTTCGACACACTGTACCGTATGAGTCACCACCGAAATAACTGGAACAGAGTGTCCACCAAGTGTCATTGAAATAGAACTCTATTCGTCCCTGATTTGGAGCACCTCCATCGGTAAGTCTTACATCGCCTGTAAAGAAAATCCGGAAAATAATATAAATAATATTTCGACGGTGACAGTTATTTTACAGTGTAGCACGCAACAGAGAGAAGTGTGAAGTCACGTTACCATCGCAGCAAAATAATTTTGGCCCATCTTTCCGTGACAGAGACCGCCATTTGCATTGTCGAACGACGGAAGAAAATAATAGGCTACCATTTTTTTTCTGTGTGAAATCATCCACAGGAAAGTCATACATGACTTTTTTATTATTTACTTTTTTTTTTTCCTGCCATATTTGCTGAAACAGGAGTTTGCTACCATGGCTACGTGACCAAGAGAGGATAAAGGGGACAGAGAAGGCATCCCCCATACACATCTTATTCCATAGGTAATTCGTCTCGAATTATTTTTAAGACCATAAATCCCAAGGGGGATTAGACAACAGCCAATCACATAGCGCGAATGTGTTCCGCGTGTATAACCCACGCTCAGAGCCACCCGTCCTTCACAAATTGACCCAGGAAAAAATGGCGGAAGACGCGGAAAGCGATATTGCTATTTGTTTTGTCGACGAAAACGACGAAAGAGAGATTTCTGCTAAAGCTGTGTCAGCGAAACGGAAATTAAAAAAGAATCACCCTTGCTCTCTTGTATAAAGCTAACAGTACAGCAGGGAAATCCTTAACACACGGAATATTCTCTCACGATCATTTATAATTTACAGTTTGAAGAGAGCAATTTCTGGTTTGGTATTTATTTTTTTATTTGTCTTTTATTATTCAACAAAAATAACACTTGGTGTCTTACTTGCTTTATCATACAAACGACCGGTCTCAATAGACCGGCGAAATTTCTCATTTTATTAAAGCACTGAGGTTACGACACCTTCGAGTTAAACTGGTTTCATGGGTTCCCAAAGAGTCCAGCGATTCCCTTTTCCCAGGTGAGCGCCGACTCATTTCGCTTCAATATTCAGAGATGCTCTCGATCTCTTTTCGCTTTCATTGCCTTTGGGCCGACATGTTTTGCACGGCGTTCAGTCATGCGAAACTTCCGGATCCACGAAACATCCACGCAGCGCGCGAGGTAACTTTATCGCGATACTAAAAATGACTCGAGACGAATTACCTATGTAATAGGGTGTGTTTGGGGGATGCCTTCTCTGTCCCCTTCATCCTCTTTTGGTTTATAGCTATCGCTTATTTCAACAATTTTTACTCCTTCAGTTGGATAATTGTTAAATTTTCTTTACTATTTTTTTCTCCACTTGTAATTTTAGTCCTTTTCAAATAACAAAATCCCCTGTAAGTGAATTTATATGTAAGGTGTTTCTTTCTGTACGTTTTTGTACTTCTTTTCTTTTCTTTTTTCTTGTGTAATTTAATAACGTCTTTATTTAAAGTCTTGTCCTGCCTAAATTAGCATTATAGCTCCTTTTAGGACATAAAATTGTAAACTTTATATTCCTTGAAATAAATACATTGTTGTTGTTGTGTTGTTGTTGTTGTTGTCACCTATAAATCACGCTAGTGGTGTAGTTTATGTCAATTCATTTAAAGTATACTTTGATTTTAGTAGGATCCACTCCAAAAGTGATTGATGTGCTGAAATAAAGAAAATTTGGATTATAGTGTGGTAATATACGCTACTAAAAAAAATTAATAGGTAAGTAAAATTAGTAGTTAACTGAGAATTGGTCTAAAAAATAGTAGTTGACTGAGAATTAGCCAAACAATTAGCAGTTAACTGATAAATGGGTGCCCCTATTAGCAACCTCAGAAATCTCCTCCTTACTCAACTGCCTTACATTCTTACCATATGAAATCTGTGCGGCGGGGTGTTACCCCCCATACATTTTACTATAGCTGGAGAGAGGAACGTTTGTATATACAGCGCAATTAAGGATACACTTTAAACAAAAAACTCACCGTCTGATGGATTGGCGATTACAAAGTTAACCACTGTCAAGAAAGAAGAACAGAAACTCGCAATTAAAATCACGTTTTCCTTACAAACAATCTTCTCTTACTTTTGAAACAGGGCCTTGAGGAGTTAGTTTGTGTCCTTGATTTCAGTTGATTGCATCGTCCAAATTCCCTTCTACCTTTGTTTTACGGCAGATTGACCGATCAAATAATTATACGATCTCGTTACACCACGTACCAACTAAACTGCATGGTCCTGGTTGTTCAAACGTTATCCACCGAATAAAAATATGTTCAATAGATAATGCAATTGGTTTCCCTAATTCTTATCCGCTGGATAGTGATTAATATCGGGTGGATAGCGCTATCCAAAGTTTGAACAACTGGGGCCTGGTAAAAATATTATCCAACACTCCGGAAAACCGCTGAAGGCAATGATTGCGGACGAAAAACAACGACTAAAATGAAAGCTTTGCTTTTCCGAGACTCTCTCGAATGCGTCGCCCTTCCGGTGCCTTTCGTTCCCACCACCCAATTTGTATGATACTATGAAATGACTATAAAACAAGTGATTACGTAATAATCCTAGTCTGGGGGACATTTTTGGAAGATTAAGCATCATTGCTTTGCTATCTAACTGCTGTAAAGCAAAGTGCAATTAAGCATAAGGTTTACATACTGTGCGACTTGTGAATCGATTACCAAAACAACCGATAAATACACCGTCCGCGAAGTTTACTTCGATGAACTCCAGGTATCGAAAAAAGTGGACTTCTGTAACTCTTGGACAAGAGTTACCAAGCTCTAATTTTGACCTCAATATTTATTTGAATTTCAAAATTAATGGTCTAGTCTATTAAGTTTAGTGTGAAAACACGAAACTGTTAACGATTACTGACATATAAAACAGGGTTGAAAAAATTGAAAAAAGCTTGCAGGATGAAAGAGAAGACTACGACCTTGACAAATATGAGGCAAGGACTGAATTATTTCAGTGTTCTTAATAGATGCTTCACAACACGATGTTAACTATTACACAACTGTATGAAAAACAGCTGCCTGAGGCAACTAAACTATTAATTGTGCGGTTTGCCATCAGATAATAAAAAAATGACATATTTTGTTAATGCCCAAATCTCCATAACTTCATAAGGGTTTGCCATTCAAGTGGGATCAAGGTGAAATTGGTATTTGGGGGTATGGTTGATGATTTTAGATTGCTTTTTGTTTTTTTGTTTTTTTTTTAATGTCCAAAGCGATAATTTAGCTGCCAGTAGCTAAATATCATGTAGCTTTAGGAACGTGTACTTTTACCTTTCGAGCTATTTTGAAACAATAGTAGTTGCTAGACGAAAACAGCGACATTAAATGAAGGCGCGCATTTGAGTAATGTATGCGTGTCCAAACCGTGACGGCTCCATCATAACATAGCAGCACTCCGATGAAAACCATGCATTCAGTCACGGAAGAATTTTCGAATTTTGTGCAACAATAAAATCCTCTCTTGTGCGCTTCCCGTGGGAGTCAAAGTTTCATGAGCTTATTTCTTGCGGGAAAGAAGAGATATAGGCTGGACAGTTTCTCTACAATGCCAGAAGAACTCATTTGAAATGCTTATTTATTTGCGTCAAACGGGCGTGCCTGTATCCAGTTAAAGAAAAACAGAAAAATGCTAGGAAACTTGTCAGTTTGCTTATGCCAAAAAAAAAAATTGCACCGATACAATGCGGGTATAAAAATAGTTTAATACTGATATTCTCGACTTAAAAATACACGCTGAGAACTGAATCTTATGAGACAAGGGGTGCATTATGTTGGTAGTCGCAAACAAAGCGGGAAAGCGTTCTGCAGCTAAAATGCTCTCTGAATTATTTAAAAAAAAAAAAAAAAGAAGAAGGATACAGAGTATGTATAAAAAGACGTAGATAAAGGTGAGGCAAAGTTCTTTCAACAACACTTTTTAAGAACATTGTTAAAGACAGTGAAGGAAATCTGAAGTTCGCTGTCTAACTTTAATGATCAGTACACTTTCCATCTAAGCATTTCAGTTATATGAGCCGCAAGAATATACCTTCAGTTCCTAAATTTAGATACGAATACAACGTGATTAAAGAGAAACAAAGTACGTTAAAATATATTCGGTACAGGTGATCTCCAAAGTTAAGAACTCGAGTCGCATATCAAGTTTGAAGTAAGAAATAAGTAACAAAAGATGATATTTAAAACAATTAGCTAAGTTAGAAGATGTGGTGTATATTTTTTCTTGCTTTGCCGATCAATGAATGTTTCTGCGTTGCATCTAAATTTAAACCTTTCAAATGAAACAGAAGCTGTAAGCTTTGGAAAGCTAGAGATTATGCATGGATTTTGGGATGTATGACTTTAGGCAAACGGTTGATAACTATTGCCTGCAGGGGCAAAGAAAAAAAGACACGTTCATGCACAATTTGGTCAGGGTTTGCACCTTTGGAATTACGAACTGGCGTATACATTTTGGAAATGTCTCATCTCGTTATCCTACCTGTAGAATAAAGCCCAAAGAAAACAAAGCATCCGTTTAAAAGACCTGAACAGCAACATCTTGCCATGGACATTGCAGACTACTCTTTCCTCTTAGCCTGCGCTACTTAGTAACATCTGTTATAAAATATTGAATCCGTGTGACGTCGATTTTAAAAAACGAGAGCGGAACAATTTTTGCTTCAATTCAAAAGAAAGAAAGAAACAAAATACATTCATTGGCTAGGATCGATGTGTTCTGTCGTGCTAAATACTAAATGAAGCATATCTGAGTATTATACAAGCCAATTCAAAGACGGCCTCGCAATTTGCCGAAGAGTACACGTTCACTTGCTTTACTGATGCCGTTGTGATATGGTCTGTACTGGAAAGCATTTCACGTTTGACAAGATTTATGATACATGGCAATCTCTGCATGTGAAAATTTGCTGACCAACAGAAAAGCCAAAGGTAAATTCGGCCCCATGATGTTATATTAATTTACACCTTAAACCATTATCGAGCCGAGAGGAAAAATTGATCTATTAAAAAGAACAGAGTACGACAGAACTCATGGCGAGTCAAAAGCCACCGAATTGAAGGTACAAGCAATGCACACAAACAATATGATTCGGGCGTTCACGTCTAGACTGTCTGTAAATATACATTCGGAAACTACTAATGACCTTCGTTTTGATATGGTTGCAGTTTGCATGGATTAGACATACTTGCCCAGAAAGGTAATACAGCCCACTCTCTCGGCTTTAATAACGCGGACACTCGCATTATGAATTAACAAATACATACACCCAGCAGTTGATTCTTACTTTACAATCCTTGCTCGCCCGTTATATGAGAATTACTACAACAAGTAACAAAATGCTGCTTTTAACCTAAATGCATACAGACGGTAAAGATCTAGAAAAGAGGATCTTCATTGAAGATAAATTTGTACCACAAATTTCATATATCCCCGAATACATATAGCTTAAACTCATCGGAGACTTAAAGACCAAGATGTACTTCGTGGTTACGTAATGACTCGATATTTCTCGACATTTCGCCTTTCCAACCTTAATTTACTAAAAGGTTTTATCTCCATAGCTAAGAATTATTGTTGAAGTGGAAAATGTATCCCACTCCCTCAATTAATTTAGTGAAGAAGCGATATAACTGTTTCAAGAGAGGCAATACTTACAACATAGACAGAATTGCTTGATCAGCAAGTAAAAACAAGCGAAACATATAGCAACAGTACTGCGGAGTTTCCATATTTTTCTCACGTTTTTTAAAAAAATAGTTCTTCATACATGTACGTCAGTTATTTAATATCATAATATCAAACTATACCTTGAGAATATATCCAGACCACGATCAAAAGAACTGTGAAATGCATTTGTAACGGCATTGCAGGGATCTTGAACTGCTCAATTATTTGACCATCGCGTATACTTAACCGATCATCGGCGATTAAATTGTATATATGTTTTGCCATCACACCGCATTCAATTGATGTGCAGTCATAACAAAATCTTAGCCGATGGCTACAATTTTTTTTGGATAACTTGGCGTGATAATAAGAATGTTTTAAATGCAAGGACATTAACGGTTTTTTTATTATTATTTTGCAATTTCACCGAAGTTAGTTTCAAGAAAAAAAAAAACTTAAGGAGAGACGTAGTGTAAATATGCTTATGAAATAAAGCTTGCAGAGAAGTTTTATGGAAGATCACAGCACCTTTATGTAATCACTTCGAATACGGTTGATCCAGACAGCTTCTATTTTGGTGAAGTCATCCTGAACGGGCGTCCGTCTATTAATTTTTAGTACAATTCAAATAACATTATTTATTAAAGCTGTCAGTCAATACTCAAATAACTAAATGATTTATAGCAGGCGGATGCTAGAAACAATGAACATTAAACAGCCTTAATTGAGGGTGGATTGAGAGGGGGCATCATAATAAAAACATTTCATATCAGGGCATTTTTACGATAAGAAGGACGCTAAAAGCTTTGCGTGGCGACGCACTTGTTTGCTGAGGACAGAGTCGGATTAGGTTGGAGAAAATTTGATTACCAAAGGTAACGAACTTTATTTTCAAGATTTGCCAATATATAATAAACTAATATCTCTTCAGCAAAGGCGGGGGAAAAAACCACCACCCACTAAGACAAGAAAGAGAAACAAACTAGGAATTAATTCGCAGGCAGACGGAAGGGATGCGGATGAAGGGATGCGATGTGAACAACGTGATGGTGAGCAATCAAAAGGGACGAGCACGTGGAAAAGCGCCTCAGTAAGAACCATATCGTCCGGAACGCCTTAAATTCTGATTGGCTGAAAATAAGATAGGCTTGGAACCTGCAGTCCTAGCCTGCAAGCCGGCTGGTTAAGCCAGGGTTTACCAGGGTGCAAGCCTGGTTGAACCAACCAGACTTTTTTTGGTTTTCAAACCAGGCTTACCCGACTTTATTATATGTGCAAAAGCCTGGTTAACCAGGGTATTCCTGGTAAGCCTGGTTATCCTAAGAACCAGGAAAACCAGACTTTAACCAGGCTCTTAAAGTTTTAAATGAACCAGGCTTACCAGACTACCATATGTGCAAAAAGCCTGGTTAACCAGTAACATCTGTTATAAAATATTGAATCCGTGTGACGTCGATTTTAAAAAACGAGAGCGGAACAATTTTTGCTTCAATTCAAAAGAAAGAAAGAAACAAAATACATTCATTGGCTAGGATCGATGTGTTCTGTCGTGCTAAATACTAAATGAAGCATATCTGAGTATTATACAAGCCAATTCAAAGACGGCCTCGCAATTTGCCGAAGAGTACACGTTCCATGAGGAGCTTTGCTAAAGAAAAAAAATCTCAGCAGGCGCCGTAAATTGATGCCCTGGTACGCGATAGAAAGGTGTTTGCTTGGTGTCATAAAATTAATTAAGACCGGGACATAATAAGTAAACCAGATGCCAAGTATCCGCGAGAGACGCGTCGTTTGAGCGCGAGGCAAGGCGAGGAGCCAGCATCCCACGCAACGATTTTTTTGCGGCGCGACCTTTCTGTTTAAAATGAAAAAGATTTTGATTATTCGAAATGTATCTTCTTAAAAATAAAAGCTCGCGTCATCTACCCGTAGAAAGTAATTTACATGAATTTAGACTTATTGTTGGTCTGTAAAACCGATAAACAAATCCAGATCGGACTGCCGGTGATTTGGACGGGGCACGCCAGGCTTAAAAGACATTACGTTAAAGCATTTTATATTTCCTTTGTCACTTTGATAAAATTTTCATGTGAAAAGACATGACATGACAAAGCGCCGCAAAAACTCGTTTCCAGTGCCGCTCAAATGAATGGACGGTAGCGTACATGTACGATTTTTTTTGTATTTGAGGGTCAGGCGGCGATCATGCGATGTAAACGAGTTAAATTCTTACTAATTAATTAATATTCTACCTTAGACTTTCAAAGTTCAAAAGCGCTGTGGTTTTGATTTCGAAACAATTTGAAGTGAAGGCGACCGTCGACGGTATGAGTCTTCGTTTCCCATTTCGAGTCTGTCGAGGGTTACAACCCCCAAAAGCATTGGCATGCACTCAAAAAAGAAATATGTGGAGTCCGTCCGACGGGTTTCTCCAAAAAAGAAATATTTTAGGAGATTTCCTGACGTGGACGTGGCAACGCGCGAACTTGAACCCGCCAAATCGGCCTATGCCGTAGTGGAATTCAACATGATGCCAGCTACTGTGTACGTCGCTTCCACGTCCGTTTGATCACTGGTCTTCTTCGCCAGAAAAGCAATCCCCTGGATGGCCTTGTGAATTTTGTTTTTCTTTATGGTAGAGGTCAGACTAAAACGGACTTAAGTTACATATTAGTGATATTAGACTTGAGGTAAGTTTGTTTTTAGTCAAATTATTCCCAATACAGTGAGGTATTTCTATTTTCTGGTAACTTAAATTTAAAGAAAACATTTAGCTTCATTTATTATTCTGTTTCCCTTGGGTAGTCAGTTTATTTATGGGCTTTTGTTATCTGATAACAGGACCTAATTTTCATCATTTTCATTTTGTACTAACTGGTTCTGTTTCTCTTGGGTAGTCAGTTCATTTGTGGACTGTTGTTATCTGATGACAGGACCTAATTTTTATCATTTTCATTTTGTATTAACTGGTTCTGTTTCTCTTGGGTAGTCAGTTCATTTGTGGACTGTTGTTATCTGATGACAGGACCTGATTTTTATCATTTTCATTTTGTATTAACTGGTTCTGTTTCTCTTGGGTAGTCAGTTCATTTGTGGACTGTTGTTATCTGATGACAGGACCTAATTTTTATCATTTTCATTTTGTATTAACTGGTTCTGTTTCTCTTGGGTAGTCAGTTCATTTGTGGACTGTTGTTATCTGATGACAGGACCTAATTTTCATCATTTTCATTTTGTACTAACTGGTTCTGTTTCTCTTGGGTAGTCAGTTCATTTGTGGACTGTTGTTATCTGATGACAGGACCTAATTTTCATCATTTTTATTTTGTACTAACTGGTTCTGTTTCTCTTGGGTGGTCAGTTCATTTATGGGCTATTGTTACCTGATGACGGATTATTATTATTATTGTTATTGCTATTATTATCAACATCATTATTGAGTGATTTAAAATTATTTTTCTTTGACACAGGGCTATAATTTGCAGCAGGCGATGGAGTGTACACTGATTTGCTTTAGTTTTCTTTCAGAAATTCACATAGAATTTACTTTAGTTACAATTATTGCTTGTGTACTGAGATAAACTTTCAGCGACACAGTGTGACAAAATTGTTTTAACCAAAATCATGATAACACAATCAAAATGTTTTTATTATTAGTATTATTCGTTAATTTCAAACGATGCTAATATATGTATGTAAAAATGAAATTATCTTGCCGCTTGTTACAGAGCCATCCGTACTGTAAAACGTCAAATGAAAAGTTATAACACTCACATGTCTATTAGATCCTACAAATGATTTTGTCAATGAAAATCGACGACAAAAATTTCTGTTCTCTGGCTTAATTAAGAAGCTTGGGTTGCAAAAAATTGTGTTTGTAAAACACAACCGAGTCAATTATCGTACGTTAAATAAATCAAAGCATTACTTTAGCAAAATAGAATCTTAGGGTTAACTTCCCGTGGCTAGTGCCGGCGAAAAGATTGGGCCGCCAGATACACTTCAAACCCTCTGGTTCCCTCCCCTTCGCCGTGCCCTATGAGCTTTGCGTTAGATCTCGCGGTTTATTATTTCAGAATCAAGTCGCTATTAGAATGAAGCTGTTATAAGTCGGTTGTAGTTACTGATGTCCAAGAATTCCAAATGGTCCTGTTTCGGGAATCGTAGTTTCTCTGGGATTAAATCATTCTCATTGAGTAAACATTAATTTATCACAGGTAAGTAAATGTACTTAATTTATAACATCCAACCTCGTTGCTGACGCCGTTTTGTGTAATGTTCCTGCCGACTACATAGTAATAGACAGAAGATAGTATACTGTTCGATCGACATAATTGCAAATAATCTCATTCCTCCCGTAAGAATAGATTATAGGCCGTCATTAAAATGTTTCTCGGGTGGTAAACTTTAGCTTCTCGTAATATTTTCTGAGTCGCAAAGGGTTTATGTTTCATTTCCATTTTCTCTTTAGTAACAGATATAAACCCCGCTCTCGTTAAGGTTTGGTTCTTGATCTTCGATTATCCCATTCGAGTGATAGTTATTTTTCTTGCTACCGCCTTTCATAATTATGGTTGTGCGATCAATAAGGAGCGGGGTTTTTTTTACAGTAGAGCCATGCCTTGAATACTATTTCGCGTGAGAAGTAACAGTTGACGTGTGTCTCCACGCGAGTAAAGCCAACAAATACGCGTCCGTATCTGGAAAACCTTTTTCTTATGTCAAAAAATGTCTTATTTACACGTCTCGTGATTCCCACGCCGGTTGTTTTTGGATGTCGGCAAGTGCGAAAAAAGTAATTACCGAGGATTCCAAAGTAACACCTCAGTCGTATGAAGGCGCGAATTGTGATCTCCCGTTTCAGTTAATCATAAGCCATGGGTAGATTCAATCTACCCTTAGCCTAATTTGCATAATTTTTTTTGGTGAGCAAAGCCCGTCATGCTTGCTTTACTGATGCCGTTGTGATATGGTCTGTACTGGAAAGCATTTCACGTTTGACAAGATTTATGATACATAGCAATCTCTGCATGTGAAAATTTGCTGACTAACGGAAAAGCCAAAGGCAAATTCGGCCACATAATGTTATATTAATTTACACCTTGAACCCGAGCCGAGAGGAAAAATTGATCTATTAAAAAGAACAGAGTATCTACTCGGCCGTCGAAAGAACTCAAGGCGAGTCAAAAACCACCGAATGGTAGGTACAAGCAATCCATACAGACTATATGATTCGGGCGTTCACGTCTAGACTGTCTGTAAATATAAATTCGGAAACTACTAATGACCTTCGTTTTGATATGGTTGCAGTTTGCTTGGATTAGACATACTTGCCCAGAAAGGAAATACAGCCAGCTCTCTCAGCTTTAATAACGCGGACACCCACAATGAATTAAACGCATGCATACAACCAGCAGTTGATTCTTACTTTACAATCCTTGCTCGCCCGTTACAAAAGAACTACTACAACAAGTAACAAAATGCTGCTTTAAATCTTAATGCACACAGACGGTTAAGATCTAGAAAAGAGAATCTTCATTGAAGATAAATCTAGCTGTACCACAAATTTCATATACCCCTGTATGTATATAGCTTAAACTCATCGGAGACTTCAAGACCAAGATGTACTTCGTGGTTACGTAATCACTCGACATTTTGCTTTTTTAACCTTGTTTTAATTTACTAAAAGGTCTTATCTCCATAGCTAAGAATTATTGTTGAAGTGGAAAAAGCATCCCACTCTCTCAATTGATTTAGTGAAGAAGCGATATAACTATTTCAAGAGAGACAATATTTACAACATAGACAGAATTGCTTGATCAGCAAGTAAAAACAAGGGAAACATGTAGCAACAGTACTGCGGAGTTTCCATATTTTTCTCACGTTTTTAAAAAAGTAATTCTTCATACTTGTACGTCAGTTATTTAAAATCATAATATCAAATATACCTTGAGAATATATCCAGACCACGATCAAAAGAACTGTGAAATGCATTTGTAACGGCATTGCAGGGATCTTGAACTGCTCAATTGTTTGACCATCGCGTATACTTAACCGATCATCGGCGATCAAATTGTATATATGTTTTGCCATCACACCGCATTCAATTGATGTGCAGTCATAACAATATCTTAGCCGATGGCTACAAATTGTTTTGGATAACTTGGCGTGATAATAAGAATGTTTTAAATGCGAGAACATTAACAGTTTTTTATTATTATTATTTTGCCATTCCACCGAAGTTAATTTCAAGAAAAAAAACTTATGAGAGACGTCGTGAAAATTTGCTTATGACATAAAGCTTGCAGAGAAGTTTTATGGAAGATCACAGCACCTTTATGTAATCACTTTGAATACGGTTGATCCAGACAGCTTCCATTTTGGTGAAGTCATCCTGAACGGGAGTCCGTCTATTTTTAGTAGAATTCAAATAGCATTATTTTTTAAAGCTGTCAGTCAATAATCAAATAACTAAATGATTTATAGCAGGTGGATGCTAGAAACAATGAACATTAAACAGCCTTAATTGAGGGTGGATTGAGAGGGGGCATCATAATAAAAACATTTCATATCAGGGCATTTTTACGATAAGAAGGACGCTAAAAGCTTTGCGTGGCGACGCACTTGTTTGCTGAGGACAGAGTCGGATTAGGTTGGAGAAAATTTGATTACCAAAGGTAACGAACTCTATTTTCAAGATTTGCCAATACATAATAAGCTAATATCTCTTCAGCAAAGGGTGGGGGGGGGGGGGGGGGAAACCGCCACCCACTAAGACAAGAAAGAGAAACAAACTAAGAATTAATTCGCAGGCAGGCGGAAGGGGAGGTGGTGGAAAATGCTGAAAATTGGTTCAAACAAGCGATGTGAACAACGTGATGGTGAGCGATCAAAAGGGACGAGCGCGTGGAAAAGCGCCTTTAAGAACCATATCGTCCGGAACGCCCTAAATTCTGATTGGCTGGAAAAAAAAAAGGCTTGCCATAAAATCCCATTATGATGTCGTCATAACGTTCTTTTTATATTAAGGCATCTTTACGATAAGAAGGACGCTGAAAACTTTGCGTGACCAAGAGCTCTACGTGGCGGCGCACATGTTGCTGAGGAGGCCAACACAGAGTCGGATTAGGTTGGAGAAAATTTGGCCACCAAAGGTGACGAGCTTTATTTTCAAGATCTGCCAATGTATGATAAACTAATATCTCTTCAGAAAAGTGGAGGGGGGGGGGGGGGGGGGGGTTGGGAAACCGCTTTAGAGCCACAAAGTGTGGCTCGTGAGCAAGTAGGTCGGGAAGTTGCAGCCCTTACGTGACAAACTATACCAACCAACTAGAGAGCTATCAACCCTTAAAACGTGAATCCTTTATATTGCGGTGAGAAATGATGCAGCCCCGTCTGACCATCACTTTTTTTTTGGATGCAGCGAAACAGACTTTGCAATGAAGAAACGCACTGCAGAGTCCTTGTATGAGATGATGCAGCCCCTGTCTGACCATCATCGCATACACACGCGGCATTGTAAAATGTTACGACTAAGTACTACAAACACGTCATGGTGCAGCCCTTGCGTGACCACCAAATAGGTAACTAGGTAAAAGAGCCCCTGAGTGGAGCGAAAAGTTCTACATATGACAGACAAGATGCATGGCAGCCCATGTCTCACCCATGCGAAATTAAAGTCCTTGTAATGTAGAATTATGAATGTAAAGTTTAAAGGCATCAGGCTTCCATCGGCCAAGAGCGCGAATCTGGGCGTCAGAAAAACCTTTGTCTGCTACGAGACAGGCCGAGCCGATGCGAAAGCTGTGACTTTTATAGCGTTGAGGATTCAAACCACAGAAATTTAAGCAGCGCCTAACTTCGTTGTTAAATTGGTTAACCGTAATGGGTGTATTGTCTGCATGGCAGAAGAGGGAACCGGGCTTGTTACCCCGGAGATTGTAATACCAGAGTATAAACGTCACACGACAAAAACGTGAAGATTCATCACGAGGAATAACAATGTCAATGTCAAAAGGGCGATTGCTTGTATTATGTTTGAAATGGGTGATGGTGATCTTTTACATCATGTATCGACTTTGTGACATTAGATTTGTGTTTTTACCTAGTAATCAATCGAGAATCATTACTTTTAAAAATTATTATTATTATTATTATTATTCTTATTATTATTATTATTATTATTATTATTATTATTATTATTATTATTATTATTATTATTATACTTTTGAAAGTTCTTTTAAGTGATTTTACTTAACCCGTGAAATAGGTAGTAGAATACTACGCCCTATTATGCAGCAATTCTAATGTCTTCTTTTGTTTATTTGTAGCTATTTTGCGCTAGTTGTTATTATCTGTTTCACGGTTGAAGTAAAATCACTCTTAATGTTTGCGCTTATTCAGTGAGTGTCATTAGTTTGCTTATCAAGTTCAAATAAACTCCTGGATTAAAAATCTACTCAAAAATTGTTTAATACTTGTTTGATTGTGATAATATAAAATGCTCCTTGGTTAAAACTAAGCCAACGATATAACTACAATATCATATAATTCCGTCTGACGCTCTCTAGGTCGATAAGTCCATTGGGCCCGCGCGTTCAAAATAAGTAGCGATTACTATTATGTTTTGTTTTGTTTTTTTTTTGTTTTGTTTTTAACCTGTTGCCATGTTGTTGTTGTTGTTGTTGTTATTATTATAGTTTTTTACAACAATTGCAGAAAAAAAAAGAAGAAGAAAAAAAAAAGAAAAAATATAATAACGGAAATGACAAGCTGTGTTCCTCGAAGTCTTCCTCTTGGTCTCCAGACGTAACAAGCTTTGCGAATTTGACGACAGCACACCTCCGTCCTTCATTTCCAGAGTTGAGTATATCTTTCTTGTTGTTTTTAAAGTTAGCCATGTTTCCTGAACCCCATGTTCTCATGGGCCACTCCTTTGCCCATCGTTTTGAATTATTTTTTGTCTAAAAGCGCAGACGAAAGGGTGCGACGGGATCTTAACTTGTCCCGTTCCGCGCAGATAACTTTACTCGGAGTTGGCGGTTGCACTGTCGACAAGCTCTCTAAATTTGATTTACATTTAGTAAGGCGCCTGCAACCTCAGGTTGTGATTTTGGAGATAGGTTCCAACAACCTTTCCCCACTGAACACTAGCCTCGAGGTAGTAGGTTCGAAGATCGAAACCCTCGTTCAGCGTTTACACGCTAAATGCCAAGTTCAAACGATATTAGTTTGTCAGATCATTAACCGCGCTACAGGTTTGAAGGATCCACCCTCCTAGTTTCAAGATCGTGTGGCCCTTCTCAACCAATATCTCAGCGTGGTGCTGGAGACCCTCCCTTTTGCTCTTTTGCTGTTTTCTGGCTTCAAAAAGGACTTTTCTTGAACCAGGGATTAATAATAATAATAATATTTATTATTTGGTATTGCGCAAATTAACATTCATCAAATGATCAAATGCGCATTACAAACTATTAAAGCTAACTAAAAATATATTAATTATCGAATTAAACATGAGTATATCCGTAAATGACACCTAACATAATTATTTAGTACTTAACCTATTACTTACAATAATTATAACCAAAAGAAATGTTATATGTTTCATTAAAATTGATAAAAAAAGAGAGTAAAATTAATATACACCTATGTACAATTAAAAATTGTATGCAAGTTTAAAATAATAAGTCTTTAGCTGTTTCTAAGCATAATAGTTGTCCTGTTTCCTAATGTCCTTCGGTAAAATGTTCCAGATTCTAGGGGCGGCTATTTTGAAAGTCCTGTCTCGAAGCGTCTTCTTTGATCGTGCACTATAATCCTCGAGTAACATCTCCCCTTCCGATCTAAGATTATATCTGGTGGTAATCTTAACTTTTATTAGATCCTTAGGGTATTCGGGTGCGTTGCCATAGATACACTTATGAGCAAGCATTGCTATCTTAAAACTTACCCTATACTGTAAATTAACAAGTGTAGGAGTAATGTGATCATACTTTGCGACGTTACTAACAAGGCGAGCCGCTGCATTATGTAAACGCTGTAATTTGCTTAGCTGGGTGGATGAAACACCAACCAGGGATTGCCTTGAGGGAGTTGAGATAGAATTTATTTTAGTCATATAATTTATCTTTAAGGTTGATTGATTGTTGTGTGATTAATTAAAGGATAGATTTTCTTAATATATAGATGTGTTTTAGCATTAGTATAGTTTCTCTGAAAATTTTGTTATGTAAACGGCTCACTGGGAGAGCATTTTTAATGAAGTGATACCGAAATAAAGCTTGATTGTTCGACAACCAACCGTTCCCATTTTATGCAGAGGCAGGGTGCACCCCAATTTCAAAGGGCAATATGCTCTCTATGGGAGTTACAGGGGCGCCATTCTATCCGCAATTAAGCTCAGTTACTCCCCCACTCCCCCCCCCCCCCCCCCGCTCCCAGCTTAGATTAGGTCATTTTGTCCACCCACACTTTCTTTTGTCTTACATGTCTAAATAGACAGTTTGTATACTTTTACTGGGAACTCTATGAGTTCAGAAGCTTTGCGGCACCTAAGCATGTTCCTTGCGGCAGCTATCATTATTTGGGCTTGCCAAACAGGTTGCCGTTTTTCTTATATATTACAGTTCGCTAGAACTGTTCTTTATATTAATACTTTTTATTTGTTTGGTTGTTTTTTTTTTTTCTGTTTTGTTTCGTACTCAAAAGTGGGGTATGGACCTGCTTGGCATAACCCGTTTCTTTAGGCAACGGGCATATACTTCCCTTGCTACACATAAGCTGTTTTTGTTCTCCAGTCAATATGATGACTTGTCGGAAATCTCGTGCTGCCCCTACCGTACCTCCTGCACCACGCCCACAGAAGGGTGCGGTCCAGGCGACGCGAGAATCCCACAAAGCAAAAAGGTGCAAAATCAGCTGCCCTGGCCACAGTTCCTAATACGGACAGCCGTCAATCCGCCTCGGAACTTCCCTCCCAATTGGTCACTGTTCCAATTGCCGGCAACGACGCAGCCCCTGCCCCAGAGGACGTCGCTGCCATAGTCTCCGAATCATTTAATTAATCATTTGGCCTGGTATTTCGTATGAAACAGCACTTGATAAAGCTTCATTATCCACTCTTTCTGACCGTCAGACAGTCTCGTGCACTAAATTTATAGGTAAGGTTCGGCCAGGTAACTCATTATACCCACTAATACACAACAGAGTGATATTTATTTCTACCAATGTGTGTCTAAGATCAGGGAGTTCTTTCAGGCCCGTAGCCATAAGGACTGAACGTTTCTCAAATTTGTTAGTGTTAAATATTAATCTTGTCAATAAATGTAGCGTATTAGTATTAAAAGCTTGGCTAGTAAAGAAATTTTTTTAGAGAAGTTGTCCTTCCTTAGTTGGTTATGGTTTGAGTAATAATCTGCGTTCTTTCTACAGAAGTACACAGAAGTAACGCTGTTTGTTTTTAATGAGAAATCCACGGTTTTCCTGGATTCCTTATGTTGTGTTTCTTCATTATAGAGAGCTTTAGATTTGGGGACGAGAACGAGTATCGGAGAACGAGTACGAGATTTAACTTAACTTATCTGCACGTTTTCTAAAAAAAAGACACCCGGAAAAGCTCACTTTTTTGTTTTTTACCAAAAAAGTTATTCCCTTTTTTTTTTTTATACTGAAGGAGGTTACAGCGGTTACCACTAACACGCGCTTTCAAAGGTTTTTTCGTCGGGTTCAAACCTGCGTTTTGATGGACGTCAATCAGCCGTTACCATGGTTTCTCACGCGTTGGCTCATAGCAGATTCTTTCCCCGTTTCTCGAGCACTCGGAAGAACATGCCCGCGTTTGAGCCGTTTCTGCAATATTTTGCTACAGGATCCCGGCACAGCTGCATGTCAAGATTACGAGAAGTACGAATTTGTTGAGTGCTTGTCAGAGGAAACTCAAATTATCGCTTTACACACACTGTAGGTTACAACAACATAAGCTTTCTCAATGCACGTTCGCAACTCGTCTGAGTTCTTGCTAGTTCTGGATCCTTTTCGATAACATGAAGAATGATAAGTAGATGTGCAGGTTACAAACTTCATTTTCGAAAACAGCCTCTATTCAGAGGAAACTTTCTCCGTTGTCGGTGTGATATCTTTCGTTTCTTTGAATTCTACTCGATCCTTTGCAATTCGTGGTCCACGGCTCCCTTGGTTTCATACAATCAAATAAATAAACAACCTGATAACCTTTACGTAAAACTGTAGAGTGTGTTTCGGCTATTTCACTCATCTCGCAGAGACCTCGTTGTTTTAACAATGTAATCCTTCATCTTAATGAAATAATTAAAAACGCTGTCGCCATTCGAAGTTATTCTTGTAAGTTCATTCAGCGATGATGAGGGAACCATTTCTGTCAGAGCGCGTGCAAAAAACATGGAAACTGTTGATTGACGCCCACGAAAACTCAGGTTTCAACAGAGAGAAAAATCCCTTCGAGGGCGGGTGTTAGTGGTAACCGCTGTAAGCCCTCTCCTGATAAGCAAGATGATAAAAATATTTACATTTGATATTTTGTTCCCGCTAGTACGGCTTTCTCACTAAAACCCATAGTAGAGTGACGACGGCTATCACGTTTTCTCTCCAAGCTCTCTGATAGTCACATTACTTTAAAAATGAGGGTCTTCAGTGGGGGAGAGGGGGTCTTTTCTGTGCTATATTTATGATTCCTTTTTTTTCTTTTTAATCAAGATATGACTACATTTTAGGACGCAATTTTACCTTGTGAAGGACAATATTTATTGTAGACGTTTATAATAGACCACGCACATGTAATATAAAAAATGGATTTAAAATCCTATACTGTTAATCTAATAATATAATATTGCTTTTCAAAAGAACGAGCTTGCGTCATCTGGAAACCAAAAAACAACAACAAACAGACTTTAGTAACAAGAAGGTAAAACTAAGGCGGAGATCAACTGCAAATATAAAAGCTCTATATCTTGGTGTCCACTGTAATTCGCCCATTTGCAGTTCAACTGCAAAGTAGAGGTTGTGTTGGTTTTTAACCGATGCAATAATTTTGAGTATAAATAAAAATATATAAAAAATGATAAAAAGTCTTTCACACAAGCCTTTTTTTTGAAAAACAAAAAAAAAAAAAAAATATATATATATATATATATATATATATATATATATATATATATATATATTCAAGGAGAAAGCAAACCGGATCCTGGAGGGGTCATCCGGATATAAGAACAGCAAAATATACATCTCAGTGCTTCCTGAAGTAAGTTTCTTGCTTAGTACGCTTGAAGGGGTACGAAAACAGTCCTCAGTTCTTAAAAAGCCCAGACATGTCCACATCGCGTCCATTTTGGGTCATATCGTTTTTCCTGCGGAACCTGGTAATTCTGATCCCTGGTTCTCCACACGTTTCTTCACAGACTGCCTGAAAATATATGTAATTGAATTTATTGTATCAAGTCCCGCACATTTTAAGATGGAAAATGAATTATATATAGAGTTGGCGGTGTCTGCTTGTAACTCTACAAAGGTTTTAATTGTGGATAGAACAACATACTAGGAATAAGTACTACAATTTAGGCGGGGCTCTTTAAATCATTGGGAGCCTGTTGTTCAATGTCTGGCATTGGGTTATTGCTTCCAACTCTAGCCACAAATAAAAAGTTAAAGATATCATATTGTAATAAAAGTGATTGAAGACTGATACATCATCAAGGTAGTTGACTATTTTTTTCCTTTTCTTTTTATTTCTCTCTCTATATATAATAATTATATATATATTTCTGTTTATCATCTTATTAAGGTGGCTCGATAGGGTTTTCAAGGGCAATACCTCTCACCCTTGACTACTATCTACGACTCTGTTAAAACAAAGATTTTGAAAAATGACCTCCACAGCTACGACAATGAGATAAAGACTGACGAAAATTTGCTATGACCAGCGTTACAATGACATCAAAGTTGCCATAGATTAGGGACATTAGATTATTACAGTATTGTAAATATTTCTCTTTTAATTTGACTTTAGAAATTTCCTAGCCTTGTTATCCTGACATTGCCCCAAATATTGGCTTTCCATCTGGTCTCATCCTGGTGCTGAAAGCAGTGCTTGCTGTTTTTTTAATTCCAAACTTTATTATATTCATTTTAAACTCACTGGGGATCCCTGCAATCAGCAGTGTGATTTATTAAAAAATCACACTATTTTTCGCTTTAAATCACATCTGTTCTAAATCGCGTCATTCGTGTTCTAATGATACGTATGATTTCAGATCAAATTGCAGAACACGAAGTTCGATTACCATTAATTATCACACTTGGAACGAGGGTCGCTAATTAAATATGACCGAAGGTAACTTTTATTTCCTAGTTAAGGCTCCAGAGAGTTAAGTAATTTTTTATTAACTTACATATAAGTATCATTTTCGAAGGCTTCGTTGGTGGGTGAATAAGAATCCTTCATTTCCAAGCTTTCTGCACTCTTTACCTTCCTGACGATTGACAATTCACTGTCAATTTTTTGAGGTTTTTCCCTTTTAAACGGAGAAAAAGGCGATCAGAGAAGATCTTTCTTATGGTAAAAACAGTTTGCAAGACAGGTTAATACTTTACTTTAGACCCAATTATTAGGCCATAAAGTTGCCATACGTAAGTATCACTTGTTGATCCCTTGCCACCCCGTCTAGGTTCGATTATCAGCCGCTGTTCAGGAAACGAGCCCTCGCTCCTCACGAAGGAGCAATGGAAATCGAACCTACACCCCTTTATTTCCACGGTGAAACAACCACGGTTGCAGCAGTCTGGGTCCTTTAACGGACCAGAAGAAACAGATTGACCAAGGCAATGTGAGACGGGGGCTGCGGTTTTTCTTCCATATTCGAGAAGGTAAGAATATCTAACCATTTGTAAATGTCAGGACATATGCAGCTAAATCTCCTAAATTATTGTACGAAACTGAACGTTGGTCGGACTAATTATAAGAATCGATCCAGGGCCTACCCCGTCAGAGCTAACCAAAAGAGGTAACCAAGCGGAGGTAAATCCTTAGTCAGAACGTGGTCAAAATATAGAAGTAATGAACGTTTTGATATTGACGTCTTTTTGCTGTTATTATTCGTTCTTTTATTTCTATCAATTAATTAATTCATCATTTTTCTTGTCGCGTTGTATCAAATGGGAGTATCGGTATATTTTTTCGAGTCTTTGTGTGGCTTGCTTGAAGCTGTCCCTTGGAACTGAGGCGCTGGCGAGCATGTTACGCGCGTGCTCACACATAACAAGCTCGCCCTCACGCCATTCCTGAGGGAATACTTGGATAGTTTAGTCGGTAGGCTTTGGAAACATTGACATGATCTTCGCCGTCAAATGAGGCTGCCAGCTTTAATTGTCCGTTATTACTTCTATTAAATTGTTTGTTACTTTTCTTGCTTTCCTTCTTTTTCTTTCAATCTTTTTTCGTACATGGAGTCATAGGAAGGTAACGATCTTAATAAACGGTCCAGATAAGAACGATAGCAACAACGGCAACGAACATGTTGGACTATCAAAAAGGTGCTAACTTTTCTATTGTCTGAACTTACTTCTGATTGGCTTAAACAGCAAAAGTTAACTTCATAAAGCGGTACATATATTCATCCTTACTTTCCAACCATCTTCCATATAACAAAATTGGTCTCAGTTTGAATAACAAAGAAATCCTATGTGGGGAACACGTAAAATTGTAAACTTTTCTTGGCTATTTTTTTCAACTCTTGTGATTGGTCAAAATCTTTTAACACAAAAAAAAAACCCTTTCAAAGTGCATTGTATTGTGTAAACGGCCTTCATGAAGGTTTATGCTTTCTCTGTGTGAAAATGAGAACATTTCTATGTGGGGAAAGCACCGTTGCCGCATAACAAAAGAATTGCTATCCACCTTACCCGGATCATTACTTAATAGGGACCTTTAGCATCACGTTTTTCATGGGAAACTGCAAACCGCAAACCGCGAAATGTCACGTGACTTAGGCCTTGCGGTCACGTTTGCAGTTTGCAGTTGACGTTTGAACCGCAGGAAGGGCTTCCAGCGGTAAGTGATTTACGGCAAGGTTTTTTTGCCACAAAAAAATTGTAAAGCCTCGCGTTTAAAGGTATGAACTAGCTTTTTATATCCGTTTGCGATGTGTTTGTTGGATTTTTGATCTCCAATCAATGAATTATTTCTGATTTTTGGGCGATTAAAGTGATGCACTTCGACTTGATGAAAACAACATGGCGGCCCTAAACAATGAACGCGTAGTTCAAATCAATTTTATGTTCCTTTCTGCCGTACTAACAAAGGAAAGTATTCTGTTCCAACCCAGAGTTTTTTTTTTCTGTCTTGCTGCTTAATTCACACTTAACTCAGTCTCTGTTTAGTTCCTATTTTTAACGTATCACTCCGCGAATTTCATGTTATTTTGTTCATTTCGTGGAAAACCACCGATGGCGTCGCGAAAAGACGGCTGTTTTCGGAGGCTAATATTTTATTAATCCCATAAAGTCCGTAGATTTTAATAGAATTAAGGTGTCACAGGTACCTTTTTTTCTTATTGCACCACCACACGAAGATTACGACAATGATGATGATCATCACTCCACCAGCAACACAACCAGCAATGATATATTTCATATTGCTTTCTTTCTCCGTAGGTAACACCCGTGTAGTGGCAGTTGTAATCGGCGGAGTTGAAGATGTCGCTGTCGTTGTGTCTGCAAAAAGCGTTTGTACACTTGAAATGTTGGCATTGAGGGCGCTTGAAATGCTTGCCAGTGAATACTGAACAATAGCAACCACGGCAGCTTTCGGCATGACGGTAAACAACGATCCAGCTGGAGACTGTATGTAAAATGAAATATTTGCCAGGAGTGGACTCACTGAAATCTGTTTTGGGTAACCAGGCAACACATGTACTTGGTTCTCTGTAAAGACCAGGCTTCCCGCTGATCTGCGTTTGCGTCGAGAGCTTAAAAAAGAGAGTGGAGTAAACTTTTTTGATTGCTTTTGTTTCTGTTGTTGTCTTTTTGTTATTTATTATCATGATCATAACTACAATGTATCAGCATCATCATCATCATCATCATCATCATCATCATCATCATCATCATCATCATCATCATCATCATCATCATCATCATCATCATCACCATCACCATTATTATTATATATTTTTGGTGTTGCTGTTGTTGTTGTTTTGTGCCGATTCTTTTCTTCACAAATGCTTCATTAATCTCTGGATCAAAATACTTAAACGATCACAAAATTAGTTAAACTGTCAAGAAATGAATCAATTGAGAATTAAGCATCCATCCATCCTTCAAGTAATCAATCAGTTAGTCAATAACTTGACAATTAGTCAATACCTGGTTTCCGTTGATTGACAGTTGCTACTCGTCAAGCAATGATCTGTAGCTGCTTGTGCAACGGACTGCTTGAACGCGTCCTCCTTTGGTTTATTCCACTGCAATAAGATAAATTAGATGAGAGATCTAGTAATTAGAATGTCACGCTAGTTGACCTCTCTTTTAAAAAGTTAAAACTTGTCTTCGCTTCAATTGAATTGCAAAAATAATGGTTAATTTTGTTATTTAAGATTTTATTTACTATAGGCATTTAAACTTTTTCTTGTCGTCTGTTGCAACGGATGGCAAGGATAAAAATGTATTGAAACTCTCAACTTTTTTCAAGTTATAATGTTACGCCTGCAAAAATCAACAAAAAGGTTATTATGGTTATTGCTCACTTTTGATATCTTCTTCATAACTATACAGAAACAGCTCGTGTATAGGGTATGAAAGGCACAGAGTAATGACTTTAGCACAGAATTAACCCAAAACAGCAATATCCTCGTCTCTAACTCGTGGCTCAATATTGGCGCCTTTACGTGACTATTGAATTCGTCCCTTTGGTTTGATCTGGAGAGTCTTGCAAATTGAGGAGGAGGTGCTCCTTATTCCTCGCTTTCCTTTATCGGACGGCAGGAACTTGGGTTTTTTTTTTAGTCAAATGATGGCAATTTTTTGCTAAGTAGGTTTTAAAAACATTGCAGCTAATTCTTGCCAAAAAAATGGCTCACCTCAGAAATATTTAATCCGACATTTACGTTGACTGATTCGGCCGTTTCTTTTGCAGAAGGTGTTCTCGGTGTTGATGCGGGTGGAGGCGGTGGAGGAGCTTCTCCTTTACCAAGTCCTTTGAAAAGAAAAGAAATAAATATATGTATTTACAACAAAGCTGATTTCCTGAGAGGAATGATTATTCCCGTTAATTTTTAACAGAGGCGAGATTTCATAATGCTAGGACAAAACTCTCGGCTAGTATTCCAAATTTGACTCTAGAACAGACGAGAGTCAAGGTTTTCTGGTTTATTTCATCCAAAGAGTGTTTCTCTACTGAGAGTCACGTGGCAGGCACTCTTTCCTTAAAGATGACAGTTTTAGTGTAATATTAAAGGTTAAAGGTTTGCTTATAGCTGAAAGTGCACTCAGCTTAAACAGCTACACACTCCACTCGATCAAAATAATATTAGAAACAAAGTGACCAAGCAGCCTCCGGTAATGATGTTGTAGTACATGTATTACAAAGACATGATGTTTTGGTAAAGAAAATCCAGAAACGAACATGCTAAGTTGTAGAAAATTGCTAATGATAGTGGCAATACAACTTTAAACAATCCGCTAAAGATGAGCCCAAATCATTGATAAATCAGACCAAATTCAAGCCATGTCGTGAGTCAAATAGCAACTGAATTCATTTGCAAGCAAACCTTGGCATTTGTTGTCAATCCAGTACAAATCTTCTCCACAGACACACTTGTAAGATCCGTGGATATTACTACAAGTCTGGGAAGCATCTTGACATTGGAAAGTGTATTCCATGCATTCATCGATATCTTTTAAAGAGAACAGAAGTAGACCAAAACAGTTAAACAAAGTTAAAAGCTCCAAGATTAGAACGAAACGAAAAATTAATTGTAGACAATCCACTGAGTCAATTCAAAATGGAAATGATTTGCCTTCACTAATTTTCTTAGTCTTATTTTATTAAGAATAATCCTTTTTTATCTAAATTTTTTATTGTCAAAAACAATTAAAGCTTTGCATGGGTAATTTGATGGACACATCATCATCATTATCATTGTTTTCATCACGATCGTTATCATTATCATTATTTCTACTATTTGTTTTAATTTCATTTTTTTCTTCTTTTTTTATCAGTTTTGTTTTCCTTCAATATATACCCGAGAATAAAAAGAATAAACTAGATACCGTTGCAAGTGTAACTGTCACTGTCAAGCCTAAATCCGCCCGCACAGGAACAAGTGTAACTTCCCTCTTCGTTACTACACGTCTGAGTGCATAGACTTTTTCCAGTCTCACATTCGTTTATATCTGTAAAAGAGGAGTAGTTAAAGTATAATTATGTGAAATCATACTATGGTATGTTAAAAATCATAGAGCAGGGTTGCCGTTTGATGTGCATGGTAAATTAGAAACTCTACACAATTGTCACATCTTATTCCTTGTTGGTGCTCTAAGTTTATTGATCGACAGGGACCATGTAAAAAACTGATAATTATAGTTTTAAAAAGTGGAGTGATCTTTGATGCGCATCTTTCTCGTTTAATTTTACACCAAATGTGTTCAAAAGACTCATTTTTAGTGCTACATATAGCATTTAATGGCTGCCGGTTTTCCGAAAAGTAGGAGTTCATTTTAGACATATTTTTAGAGAGGTCGAAATTTATTTTTAAACCCGAATAAAAAAATCGCTCTTTCTCATTGGCATCCTGTCAAAAAAAATAAATAAATAAGAATTTTCGCGTTTTACTGAAATCATACGCCCAGGACCTCCATAGGCAACCAATCACAGTCGCCAAGTTTCATTTAATTCTGCGATGTCCACTGTAACTGTTAAATGCCCTTTTTAGAAACCACGACCTGGTGGAACGTTCCCAGACAAGGTCATTGGACACTAGTATGGTTGGGTATCGAGACGAAGCCCTTTGCTGGTGTTCTTAGATAGTTACAAAAGGTCATGCCAACCTGAATTACTTCAGTAACAACTTTCGTTCTAGCGACCTTTTTCCTAAACTACTCATGTTTTAAATGATCAGCTGCCTGAATAAAGTATTTGTTTAAACAAATACCTGAGCATGTCATGCCATTTTGGTTTAGTTCATATCCCGCGTGGCACGAACACTTGTCCTGTCCATCTGCTTGATAACAAACTTGTTGGCAGCCATGTTGACCTGTACATACATTTTCAGCTAACGAAAAATAAATATAATAAATATAACTTTAGGAACAATCAAAGTAAACGTAATTTTTTTAAATTATATTTTTTTTACTGTAATTGCAGAGACAGGCGATAATTGCCCTTGATCGAATAAGTATACTCACGTATGCATTTCTTTGAATCAGCAGGATCCACCTTAAAATTTTCATCACATTTGCAATTATATCCTCCTGCGGTATTTTCACATTGATGCATACAGTCACTGGCAGGGGAACACTCATTCACATCTGAAAGCGCAAGAGTACACTGTAAACTGTTACTTATCTTCATACTTCTTTCCAAACGAAATGGCATTGAGAATCCGATTCAAGGTTTAGGCAAACGTAACACATGAGATTCATGCTGACAAACTTTCAAATTCAGAAATGGGAGAAAAAAATACGAGACAAACAAGGTTGAAGCGTTCTTACCCTGGCAAGACTTTTTGTCTGCATCGAGATAATATCCATCATCACACTTACATACTAACGAGCCGGGGGTGTTAATGCAATTGTGCTGACAGCCACCTTTGTTTACAGAGCATTCATCAATGTCTAAAAGAAACGAAGTATATAGAAAACATACTAATTACATTTTAAGTAAGAGAGTAAGAATACCAACTCTTGAGTATCTGCTAATGAACTCCGGGCTCAAATGGATAACCTAAAGTACCGAAGGGCGTTTGTACGATGCTAACATTCCTTCGCAGCTAATATAAACCAGCTCGGGATTATATATGATCGTTTGAAGGATGACTATATCCCTGGATATTATTTGGAGGGGGGAAATCATAAGTTGCAATAAACGCCTTTATTATATGACTGTATAGGCCGTGAGCAATTTGAAGCTAATCCCTTGTTCTGATTGGCCACCAGAGCGTGAAAGAAAGGCCCATCTTGACCTTTCGGGATTTCCCTGGTGGTCCAGCCGCAAGACAAGATGTTTGGGTATTGGCCTTGAGCCGTTTTGCCTGGTCAGTAACCTATAATTATGATATACCTGTACAATCAATACCATCTCCTGAGTAACCACTTGGACAGGGGTCGCACTGGAATCCAGTCTCGTTTGCAGGTGGCGGTAAATCAGTACAGGTGACACCTGGGTAACATGGCTGGGAATTTTCTTCGCAGGCGTCAAGATCTGAATCACAAAAGGATCCGGTGTAACCATCCTTACACGCGCACGAGAGAGTGTTGAATCTTTCTGTGTTGTTGGCATTGTTTTCCTCGCTATCCTCTTCTTCTTGAAAGCAGCTTCCATCATTAAGACATGCGCAAACATAAATGACTGGACTTAAGACTGTGGTTGCAGTTCCATCCGACACAATGAAGTCTACTTCGATCTGTAAAAGTAAAGTGCTTGTCAAAATTAATTTTGAAGCAGAATACTCAAAAGAGTCTGCATGAAAATATAAATACGAGCAAATGAGATCTATTTGAAAACGGTATTAAAG
Source organism: Porites rus (assembly GCA_964035705.1). Lineage (NCBI taxonomy): Eukaryota > Metazoa > Cnidaria > Anthozoa > Scleractinia > Poritidae > Porites > Porites rus. The sequence continues at coordinate 24,813,520 of OZ037998.1, read as the reverse complement.
AAGAATAAAAAAATTAATATCTTATTTTTTCAGAAGCCCCCCACACCAGGCTGAAGACAAACTGTGATTTACAATAACAAACGGTTACCTCCTCAGAGGTGACCCTCCAAGTCAAAGTTATTGACGACGCATCGCTTGTCGTTGTATAACCGGTGGGAAGTGTTCCAGATAAAGTGAAAGTCAAGGAATCTTTGTTAGGATCCTCTGCTGTCACAATAATAGTAGCTGTTTCGTTGACAGTTATATTGACCTCAGTTGGTCCTGTTAGAATCTTTGGAGGGAAATTTTCTGCAAAACATGAACATTATAAAAATAGACTGAGCATTAAAAAAGAACGGAAATCCCTTACTCTAAGCATGGAATTAGTACTATCACGAAGGGCAGAGATGTGTGGCACAGTTTTATTAAATGGTAACCAGGTTTAAGAAGGAGGCCAATGAGATACCATTGGATTTGAATCTAATTTTCATTCATTTGGTCTGGAAAATGGAGAATAAACAAAGATCCGCAAAAAGTGAACCACAACTTTGAATTTAAAGCGATACATGTCTCCATCGTGGGCGTCGATAAAACCCGGAACATGGAACATCCCGGAACATTCCGGAACATCCCGGAACATAAAAAAAAATTAATTGAAAAAATAAATAACTAATTAGATAATAATATTAATGATAATAATAATAAATTTTAAAAAGAGCAATAGATAGAAAACAATTCATTACAAAAATTTATAACAACAAAATAAATAACATAACATAACATAAAGACGGAAAATAAAGAAAGAAAGAAAGAAAGAAAGAAAGAAAGAAAGAAAGAAAGAAAGAAAGAAAAAGAAACTGGTATCATCTCCGAGTATGATAAAACAATATTTTGTCGCAATGAATTTTTTGGGCGAGTGAGGGTCCATTTAAATGACAGTAATGAGTGAAGGTTTGCTTCTAAATTCAAAATATATTAAAATAGGTCGCGAGTAGAGGGTTTTCAAGCTTTCGTCACACAGCCACCTCTTGTAAATGTTTGCCATGCGGTTTAACGGTTATTCATTTACGGCTTTGCGACCGTAAGAAGAGCTTAGGGGCTCGTGGCTTTGGACTTGGATAATTAAATTAAAGATTCACGGTCAGTAGTTGATGTATGACCCCATGAAATGACACCAGTGCCATGTCGGGCCTCTAGGCACAGAAGATAACAAGTGTAGTAAGTGTAGTAAGTGTAGTAGCTGTAGTAAGTGTAGTAAGTGTAGTAGCTGTAGTAAGTGTAGTAAGTGTAGTAGGTGTAGTAAGTGTAGTAAGTGTAGTAGGTGTAGTATCTGTAGTAAGTGTAGTAAGTGTAGTAAGTGTAGTAGCTGTAGTAAGTGTAGTAAGTGTAGTAGCTGTAGTAAGTGTAGTAAGTGTAGTAGCTGTAGTAAGTGTAGTAAGTGTAGTAAGTGTAGTAGGTGTAGTAAGTGTAGTAAGTGTAGTAGGTGTAGTAGCTGTAGTAGCTGTAGTAAGTGTAGTAAGTGTAGTATCTGTAGTAAGTGTAGTAAGTGTAGTAGCTGTAGTAAGTGTAGTAGCTGTAGTAAGTGTAGTAAGTGTAGTAGGTGTAGTAAGTGTAGTAAGTGTAGTAGCTGTAGTAAGTGTAGTAGGTGTAGTAGTTGTAGTAGCTGTAGTATCTGTAGTAAGTGTAGTAGCTGTAGTAAGTGTAGTAAGTGTAGTAGCTGTAGTAAGTGTAGTAGGTGTAGTAAGTGTAGTAAGTGTAGTAAGTGTAGTAGTTGTAGTAGCTGTAGTATCTGTAGTAAGTGTAGTAGCTGTAGTAAGTGTAGTAAGTGTAGTACATCATTTACTAACCATAACTTCTGTGCCTAGAGGCCCGACATGGCACTGGTGTCTCAGGACATTTCATGGGGTCATACATCAACTACTCACATTCGCCGTGAATAGTCGCAGTGGCAGTGGTAGCGCATCGGTAGTTTCTAACTGTTATCAGTTAGCCTGAATTTTAGCCGTCTCCCCGCAAACTCCTCTTGCGACTCGAGGAGACGTCTGAAATATCAGGCGGACTGTAAACAGTATAGAAACTACTACGAATGTGAGTATTGTCCACTAAAATCCAAAGACAGGAGCCCCTATACTCTTCTTAAGTTCACAGAGCCGCCTAGTCTGTAAGTAATTCATGTCAACCTCAAGGGAAGCAAAGCACCTCAAGTAAGCAAATGTCGGTTATATATAAGGAGACTATATGTTGGCTTGAAATGAGCTTCTTACCAACTTGGCTTGACATGAAATACTACACCGACATTTTAGACCATCGCAGAGCCGTAAATGGATAACCGACAAATGATTAACTCATGCCAAACAATTACAAGAGGTAGCTCTGTGACGAAAGCTTAAAAAAACCCCTCCTCGCGACCCATTTTAATATATTTTGAATTTAGAAGCAAGCCTTCACTCATTACTGTCATTTGCATGAACCCTCACTCGCCCAACAAATTTTAATCGGTTGTGACAAAATATTGTTTTCTCATACTCAGAGAGGATACCAGTTTCTTTTTCTTGATTATTTCATTACTTTTCGTTTTTTTTTTTTTTTGGTTATTTTACGTTATTATTAATTTTTACAAAAATTATTTATTATTATTATTTATAATATTTTTTTCATGAAAATTATTTTTATTTTTGCATGTTCCGGGATGTTCCGGAATTTTCCGGCATGTTCCGGAATGTTCCATGTTCCGGGTTTTATCGACGGCCCTCCATCGTCTACGATCATCTTCAGTTGCATGTAATACAGTTTATGTGCTTCGAAATAACAATTATGGTGATGCATGATGTATCACCATATACTTGCGCATGTATTGTTATATAGACCTTTGTCACGCGGTGGCCTTTTTGTCCCAAGAGATTAAAAAAGATTTGTATTTGCACGGCTAGCGTCGTTTTCACTGCGAGGCTAGCCGTGCAAAAGAAAGCATTTTTAATCTCTTGGGATAAAATGACCGCCGCGTGACAAAGGTCTGTTTCAACCCAAAGTAACTGTATTACTTGCAACTGAAGATGATCATACATCAATGAAGAAATGTCTTTCTTCAAATTCAAATTGTGGTTCACTTTTTACGAATTATTATTCCTATCAGCTGAGATGTCTGTGTTAGTGTGGTAGAGTTTACATCCACACTTCTTAAAAGCGGCAATCCTTGGCAAGAAGATACTTGACAGTAACGATATACAGGGGCACCCAACGGGAAATTTTGAGAAAAAGACCTAAAAACAACAACAAAGCGTGAATAAAGTTTTCTGAGACTATTTTAAGCAATTTGGGAGATTGCTGGTAAAAAATTATCTGTTCCTCACTCCCAGCAAGACTGATGGAAGAGTTCCCAGCCAGCAACCTTACAACCTGCAACCTGACTTACTGGGCAGTTTCATAGGGCACAATTCAGATCTTGAGTGGTAAGTAACCCATACAAGTAACCCGTAGCAGCTATTCTAGACTTCAAATCCCGTCTGACACCCTGAATTATCTTTTTCCCAGCAACACTTTCCTTCCAAGGATTATTATTTCTTTCACATCTCCCAGCCCGCAAAAATGTGCCTGAAGAACAGATATTTTGAGGAACAGATCCATTGGGTGCCCCTGGATATAATAATATTTCAAAACTTATAACGCGCATAATCAAACAACTGCACCACTGTCTTACCCAATGCCTGTGATTCAATTTCAATTTGTACAGCCACTTGTTTGGTGCTCTCTCCAACAGATACATCTCCAGTGGAAGCGATGTCGAACAAGCAGTTCACGTCCCCTTGACAAGCAAGCTCTGCTGCAACCCTTAACTCGTTGGTTGCAAAATTTATTGGTTCGTCCAAAAAGATAGGAACAAATGACGCATTAGCGTAAGTGCTTGTGTTTTCTCCAGGTTTGTAGGTAAATAGGGTTGTATTCTCCATCACTTGCCCTAGCAAAAGAACATATTAGAACATTAGAACATGTACCTTTGTGAACTTTGCACGCGCCTTTTCTTGTTTAAAACATAAATCAAATTATTGGAAAGAAAAATGAAGTATACTGTAGGAAAGATTAGTTCGCAGTTTAATCTACTATTTTTTTCTCATTTATGTGTTAAACACTGAGATAAAATGTTAAAGAACCCCTTACTTCAACGGTTAATAAACCTCTTGCCTGCACATTTATACTAAATACTGGATAACAAAGGTAGCCGTCTAGAACACTGTTAAAGACTATATAACATGAAATACTATAGACGTGGCACTAAAGTGTGATGAGACTTACAATGTAAGCCAAAATCGAAATGTATCTGACGGCCTGTGGCGTTGGATGGTAGCGTTGTTCCATCAGGTCTCAAGAAGTCATCAAGGGTGTCATCGTTCCAAGTCCCTAAGAGCCCCTTGGTGTTTCCTTTGAAGGATATGGGTGCAGCGCAGACTATAGTAAGAGAGCCTTGTAGTTCAGTGACTGTTACAGATATCCCAGAAGGGAACGTCACGAGGAAGGAGTTGCTTTCTGGATGTGACAGTGCTAGAGATCCATTGACAAATACGCTGGAGTTTGTCAAACCATCGTAGTCATTGTATGGCTGACCATCTATGAGTACTTCCAATCCTCCTGTAAACAATCCAAGCACACAATTTCATATGTTAGGAACATTGACCTGCTTATAGGATGCCATCTAAGGTAAAAGAGAAAAGAAAAAAACTCGTATCTTCTACTGACCTCCTTCTTTCAGAGCAACCTGCACTGTGCTTGTACTTTCCTCCTTCGCCACTGCAGCAGCAAAGATGGTCGCTGTCCCTCCTCCTTTAGCAAGTTTTGTTCTAGCTTGCAGCTGGAAGAACTCATCGTTGATGTCTATCATAGTGTACTCACCAAGTCCGTTGAAAGTGTAGTTTCTGCCGTCTAGTGTCACAACATGAGGATCTCCAAAAGTAGGAGCTGCGATACAAGACAGCAGTTGGTAATCATAAGTAAAATCTCAACAAAAATTTCAAGATACTTTTCAACGAAACTGACGTGGTCTAGTCAAGTTTTTATGTCTTTTGAATCAAGTGAGCACTTTGTGCTGAGTGCTTAATTGTAAAAAATTGTTGTTTTTGTTTATTTGTTTGTTTGCTTTTTCAGCAAAGCTCTGGAGCCCATGGGTAAGGTGATTGTTTGTAGGACCGCCCGTCCGCTCTCTCCATGTCAGTTGACATAAAGTGTCCCATTAACCCACAATTAGAAATAACAATGGGCCATTTCCGAATTCGCAAAGTACGGTAAGATTACACGTAAAAACTTTCATCTAAAAATGCGTTTGTTTGAATAAGAAGAAAGAGAAAAACGCTTGGGTGACTTAGAAATGACACACACACTGTCCTCTTTCATTATACGCCATCCTTATTAGTTTCAGCTGACATTCTAAGAGCCGTTAAAATTAAATGGGATATCCAATGACAGGAAGCGGTTAGCCATATTGCGAGTTCACGTACACTTTGAATCGAGGTTGCACGTTTTGAAAACTTTTTCGAATACCAATCGATGTTTTTTACACCACTGGTAATGACAATAGCTAAACGATTGACTGAAACAGATCGCAGAAATGAATCGAAATTCGACAGAAAGTCGCGCCCTAAAATGCCGAGGAACTGTTATGGTAAAATCAAGGATTTTTCGAGCCAAGTTTAAGTTATTTTGAATGAAAAACAAACTGGCTGGTTCAGCTTTTACACGTACTCAGCTTCGTCATTCCATAATTGTCTGTTCTCTAATGTTCATGACTTTTCTTGTTGCCAAAAATGAGGCAAAAAGTTAAATCGCTTACAATTGAGAAGCCAAAAATAAATAAGTAAAACACAAACACGCAAGAATATCCTACCTTGAACCGGGGGGAAATAAGCTTCACAGCCCTCAGATGGCCGCAATTGGTAATATAACTTGCACAGTCTCCCCCTTTTGATTGCTCCAATGCAGCAATATTGAAACCCCAAGACGTCACTTTCTGTGTGGTCATCCTTTAATTCTGGAACTAGCTTATGGAAGCGGTCAATTGTACCACCACGACGCGGTCCGATAATCAAAGCTCCCAATTTATTGGCGTTTATGAAGTAACAACACTTTCTACCGTGGTTATTACTAGAGCGCCTGACCGTGTAGTAGCACCTTGTATAGGGAAAAATTGACTCAACCCATGTATACCTATCATCCACTCTTGCCTGATCCAACGTACAGGGACAAGGGTCCGGTTTAGTAGAGTTGGTAAAATCTAGGTCTAGCTCGTGCTTTTCAAGCCAGACTACGCAATTGAAATCGCTATCCTCTTCACCAGCAGAATTCTCAAGTCGCATGATCCATCGTCCGGGTATGTTTTCCTGGTTTCCAGGAAGGTTGTCAATGCTTTCAGCTTCAACAGTACCTGACCTGTTTCGTGACAACAAAATCCAACAGTCAGTTCATTGAGAACAAGGTTTGAAAATATATATTTCATCTGCCTTTGTGTATTGACAAACTATTTCAGCTCCTTGAACTATTTGTAATGAAAATCACGCAAAATTCTCATGAATTAATTAACAATTATTCCACGAGTGCGCATTGGATATGAGATGGCCGCAAAGAGGCAAAGAGATGCGTAGCGCCGAGTTACCTATAATCATCTCATATCCAAAAAGCTTGAGTGGAATAATTGTTTTATTAAAAAAGCCCACAAAATATCGAAAATTCTTCCACACCCAAGATAAATTTCGTTACATTTGTAATAAGTTTTCAATATCTTTACGATAAACCCAGTTTCTTGAGGTTTTTTTTGTAAACTATAGGTATGCAGAAATGCCTCCCCATGTCCGCTACTATGACCTTTTCCGAATCAGTACCTAACCTTTGATGGCGACTCATTTGTTAACCAAGGACGACGACGACGGCAGTGAAAACGTCGGTAAAAAAATGAATTTGCGTGGTTTCAAACTTAATCGCGTCTATTTTGACCCACTCAATATGTCAAATGCAGGCGACTTTTCCTGGAATTGAATTCTTAAGGATTATATTCAGGTTTAAAAAGAGGAAGGAAAATACGTCGTCGTATGTGCACGTCCCCCACAAAACGTCAAATTAAGAAGTTTCACGTCGTAGTCGTGCAGTGGACGTCAAAGAAATGTACTTAAAAGCGTGATGCACGTGTAGAGCTGTTGTCTTAATCATTAAACCCCCTTTGCTTTTTTTTGAAGTCGTCGTTGTGGTCGTCGTCGTAGTTGCTTAAGCTCCCTAGTAAAACGTTGAAGTCGTGGCTTCGTTTTTGGGGTAAAGCTTCAGCCCTAAAATTGCATACCTTTTGAAATTAAGAAAATTGTTGTCGTTGTCTCCTGCGTTGAAACCAATAACAGGTAGGAACTCATAGTCGGTAAAATATTTGTAGTTTGACCTGTAAAAAGGGTGGAAAAAGGCATTTCTGTCTGTTAAAAATGTATATGTTATCTTAAGCCAGAAAACACTCATAAGTGAAGATCCCCCGACGGGCTATTCTTTTCGGGGCATGGTCTATATATATGTTCTAGTGGAATCCCTAATTGGCTCTTCAAAGGACAAACACATTCTGGCCTCTACTCAGCCTACTCAATTACTCTTACATCACGATACCGACCTAACTAGCTAGGCTCCCTAGTTCGTCGCCGTTATAATTATTTGCTGCTTCTATTCAACCGTTCCAACAGGCATTACTTCAGAGAATACATTAATGCTATTTGAAGTGCGGATTATTGTAGTGCATCATGTATAAACATCGAATGTTCCATTTTCCAGGCTATTGCTTACGCTTACAAGTGCTGCCTTAACGCGAGCTTGATGGGAATTTCTGCTCTTTTTCGCTCCTTGTCAATTGCAGGAGAACCCAACTGGAGTTGAATTCCTAGGGACTAAATCCGAATTAAATTTTAATTTGATCACGTTTACATGATAGGTGGGGTGACCCGCCACATCTTACCTCGCCTATCTAGGGTCCCCCACTTTGATGCAAACAGGCCCTTAAATTCCTTTATGTCCCTTGCGAAACAAGAGGAAGTGAAGTCGTTTGATGTTTTCACTTAGGCATCACGTGGAGCGCATGCTCGATGAAAAAGCAAACGGTTGCTTGCTTAAGAAACCACTCCTCCTAGGTTATACTGTTATAAAGATTGCCAAAATTTAGGCTATATTATAAAGAGTAGCACTGGTCACAGATATCTCGCGAAAAAGGAGCGCCAAAATATCCAGTGTGGGCAGCTGTTGATACCAGGCCGGTGATAAAATGACTAGACGTAATAGACTCTCCTTGTTTGATAACTGAATCATACAGCAGTTTTGTATGTGGCCTTCAGAATTATCACTTTTCTTTCTTACGGACATCTGACACGACATGACTGCATGGTTTTGCAGTTTTATGGAAACTGTTAACACAAAAACTTAAACCGACAAATTTGACAGCGTGTACACATGCTTTTTATAAATCTGTCCTAAGATTACTTCTTGATTCCACTCCATAACCTTTCTTATCATTTTTCGAGAATAAAGTTCATTTTAAGTGCAAGCTGCTTACACCTAGTTTTTGCTATCTGAGTATTTTCGCCTGCAATGGTGAAGGGGGAATTCGAAGGGGCGAGTGTTGGGGAGAGTCGATGGAGGGGGTGATTGAATGTGCATAATAATTCAGGGTACTTTGCACTTACCGGCTGGTTGGAGCAGAATATTGAATGCCGTTATGAGGATAGTTATATATAACGAAAGAGAATATGTTGTCAGTGACGATAACTGCTTGAAATGTGTTCCCCTGAAGACAAAGGAAACAAAAATCACAAGTTACATCAATGATTTTGTCTTACTTAACAACTATTTTCTAATAATTACCAAACATAAAGGAGCGTAAAGCACAGTGCAAACGGACGCCATATTCTTAACCAACAACTCCTAACATTGTTGGATGTTACATGTTGCGCCCATTTGCACACTCACTCTGTTGCTTTTGTTCTTGTGTGTTGTTGGGAGTTGTTGTGCAAAGTTTGAAACCGGTCAAACTTTTAGCCACGAGCAAATGGACGTAACAATTCCCAACATTGTTGGCCAACAATGTTGGAATTTGTTGCTTCCTTTTGCACTTAGCTTAGTGCTCGTAACGCTTCATGGGCATCTAACGACCAAACGTGAGAAATACGTCAAAAGTGTCTGAAATGGTTTTCTCTATGCTCTAGAAACCTGTTTGGTTAATTTGAAGCTTTTCTAAAGCATTTTTATCCGTTGGGATACCATAGGGGAACTTTGGCCGTCTCGAAAGTTTTAAGGTGGCTTTTTGCATTTGTTTCCGCCATCCGAAACTGTTAACTACTCGAGGACATGGGGTTAGTGTACCTTTATAGGAAGATTCTAGGGGACGTAAAGTGTTTTTACCGAAATATTCAGGTTCCCTTTTTTAACAATAATCGCAATAACTTGGTAATATAATTTGTGAAAAACACAACCTCCGAAAATCGTTGTAAGCTTTTTAGTAAAAAAAATGAGAGCTACTTAGGCACCGTTTAAATGAAGACAAGTTGTCCTGGAAAGACAGCCACTCTCCCAGCCTAGTCAAATTAAGCCAGCGTTTATATGAGAAAAAAAATTGACCCCTTTGTCTGAGGCAGCAGCGTTCACGCACGCTCTGATTGTCTCGCCTTGACTGAGCTGTTGACCCGGCTGGGCGAGCCAAAGTGTTCATATAGTAAAGTGGACCCGTTTAGAGGGTGACCCCCCACCATTAAAAAAGAATGAGCCCGTTCTAGCCGTGCCAACCTTATGTTTCTAGTTAAACGGCCGTGGCTCGCCATGCTTTTTAAGGGAATGTAGGAAAAGTTGTCACGCCGAAAGTAGCGCGGGTAGGCGGAGTAACTCTTCCGTACCCGGGACAATTTTTTGTCCATATAAACGAGGCTGTAGACAAATGGACGGTTATCCAAAAGCCTAGGGCAGGATATCCATGCAAAATTAATGGAGTCCTGATAAAGCGTATATTTTCGTATATATTGGATTGGCTAACAGAAAACGTGCCCAGGCTCCAAGTGTCAACAAGGCTTAAGTCTTACCAGGGTTTCCGTAAAATCATTCAAATCCGCGGGGCGGAGATTCACCCATGTCACAACACAAACCCAGGAGGCTTGGAATGTTTTTCCTTCTGGAAGTTTGCTTTGGTATACACTCAATACGTCAGATGTAGCCTTGCTTAAGGTTTCATAGGCTCCTTTTCCGGTATAGATGTGATAATACACTTTGGATATTGAATTGGTGAATGAGCGTCCAAGATCGACTCGTGTCCAGTATGGTGCTATTATTGAACTAAATCTCAACCACCATCTTTGACCAAATGGGTAAGGGCGCTGATTTATTCTATTCCTCTCAAACTGGATTACGCCATTTGGACATATCTGACATCGTGATACAAAAAATGCAATATTAATGGATCGGGATTTTTAAAACTGATTGTAAAAGGAGGAACACTTGAGAATATCTATTCGTGTTAAGAGAACAAGCTTGTTCTTGCTGATTTTGCTGCTTCCTAACTAAGTATCTTAAACTGGAAGCTTAATGGTTACAGGGAGGAGAACATGCATCGCTCCATATGTAACTAATGGGGGTGAAAATGAACAAAGCAGTTGTCAAAGGGTAAAAGCACCAATTACAAGGTGTTACCGCTCAGTAAAATCACAAAATCAATGAAAGAACAGCAGTACGCGGGCGCCGATATGTCTTGATCAATAAAAACTTGACTATCGTTAAACAAATAATACATAATATTACATACAAAGCATTTTCTGTGACGTTTCCCATAGATTCTTATCCCTCCTCTTGGTATTTTGATTTTTTCACATTTGAGTTTGAAGTCGATAAGCGTGTCTCCTTCGTAAGGGTACAACCGTTTCACAGGCGCTGAAACAGAGATGTA
>OZ037998.1:24795111-24797611 GCA_964035705.1 Porites rus | reverse complement strand
GCTCAGCTTTCTATCTTTTTATAAGCTTTTAGCTTCCCGCACAGACGAACTTTTGGATCGTTACTTAATCTTCCCCTTCTCGGGAAAGCCTTAAACGCGTGACAAAGCCCTCAAAATGTCTGCAATGGAGGCTAATAAGCTTGCTAGTTGTTTTGAAAAAAAAAAAACAGTTGGCTAAAAAACTAGTTCTACTCACGTGCAGTTTGGAGCTCCTTCGGAATCCCTGAGGTAGACCGCCTCAAAAGCCACCACCATCCGGAAACGCTGAGGAACATAGACTGGTTGGAAACCCCAGTAACACTCCAGATTTCCAGGTATGGTCTGTGGGAACCCAGGACTTGTGAACACACCCATTCTTCCAATAACGTCAGCTTGGTATGCTGCAAAATCAATCAGTTAAGTAATCGCAATATGCCGCGAGCTTTTGGCTGAAATTTCTCCATTCTTTCCTTATTTTTTATACGAATATTACTAAAGGCTCCTTGAGATACAAATTCTATAGAAACAAGTTTAATGGTAATCAATGCGGTACAAGATTTTAAAAAGACCCTGATGGCAAACTGGAGTCTAATAAAAAATCAGCCCCTGCTAAAAGAAAATATCTCCGATTATAATTATCCCACAGGTAGATCTCTAAAACACATGCCTTTAAGATGAAAAAATATAACTTGAAGGCAGCTGATAATACGACGTAACCACAAAAACAAACACATTGGGAATCCGCGCAGGTCTGTCTTTGACTTCCTTTTAACTCATATGTTATGAGTCTAACTAATTTTGGTCTCAAGAAACTTGTTTCACAACACCCATTGTTGACCCATTCTACAAAGTCTAGTTATCAAAGAGCACGGTAAAGTATTTCTACAGCTAAATTGCGCGCACTTGAAATCTATGATCAATGATTCTTCAGCTTTATGGGAAAAATGAAGAGTTGAATACCTAGAATCTTCATGTGAGCATCGCTAGAACGAGCCTACGTTTAACATTATGAATTATAATCAAAAGCATTTCCTTTAAATGAAACAAGGCTAATTTCAAAGGTACCTCGCCGTTCTCGGGGATCACTCATCGGTCCATCTCCAGCTCTGGTAAAGGCTGCCACCCTGATTTCGTAAGGTGCTGGGTCGCTCTCAATCGTAATATTTACCTCAAGGGCATCTGGTGAGACAGTTTTTATGTGAAATGCTCCTGTATCGCCAGCCCGATAAAATACTTTGTATCCACGGGGACTACCATTCCACTTGTCATGAGGAATTGGCCTCCACGTAATATAGAAGAAAGTGGAATCGTCGAGGTAGGTATTTGTCCTTTCTATACTGGGACGTTCTGATGGAACTACAATGAACAAGACACTCTTGAAGTGTTTACTTGAGGTTGATTGGAGATTAAATAACAAATGAGGAGGAGATAAGTTCTCAAGGAGCCAGTGTGCAGGCAATACACAGTAACTACTGACTCCCTTATGGTACATAGAATAGTCAGGCTAAGCTTAAAATGGAAAAAGATTATGTTTCAATACGATTTTAGGCTGAAAATATTCTTGTATTATTCTTAAATAGTAGCCTTCGACTTTTCCGTTTTAAAATGTATTGGGGTATAAATTGCAATTAACATGGCAATGGCACATTGTTTTCCGTTTTGGTGTCTAGTTTTGCCGCTAAGAGAAAGAAATCATTTCATGATTAACTTACAAGATTTTTCAGCACAGAAAATTATATTCTTTTCGGCCTTGGGTTTATTCTTTATTCTTTTTCTTTTTTTTCTTTTACTATTTCGCACACACAAACAATTACAATACATTACATTTACAATTCATTACAGGTAACTGTTATCGTTTACAAAAAAGAAAGAAAAAGAAAAAGAAAGACAAAGTCCACAAAAATACTATAGTTTATATATTAACAATTAAGATAAGGCTGCCTGCCTTATGGTCCTCCATCACCCATCTGGCAATGAGGAGGAAGTGGTGTAGGAGAAGATTGAATATGTTGTCAATTAAGCCGAAGCAAAGAGCTGGCGAAAAGGGGGTAATGTTCAAGTTGGTCAAGTCAAGCTCTTCGGAGGTCCACTGCGAAACATTATTCCAAAAAGTCTGAGTTGATCTACAGTGCCAAAAAAGATGCGTAAGTGTCTCTGAACCAGCGCAAAAAGAACAGGAGTCGGTTTCCTTTTAGCCTATCTTAAGAAGGAAGTCGTTTGTAGCTACTCTTCTATGCAGAAATTTGAATTGAAATACCCTTATTCCTTATCATATTCTTAAGATATTGCAAATTTAAGCCTTGATGTAAAAATATATTCTTTAGGGTCGGCAACTGAAGTGTTTATGTAGAGAAACCGAAAATTTGCCACGACTTAGAGGGTGACCCTACCAATGCAAGTACACTGTACGCTAAGAATTAAGATCGTTTTACCTCCTTCGTCAGTCTCCAAGTCTTCGCTCTGACTTTTTTCTAAAGTGATCTCCTCGGTTTGATTGTTATAAATCAAGGCTACAATTTCC